>DF836505.1:16097-26263 GCA_000950595.1 Mucor ambiguus
AATTTTCGTCTTTGAAGGAGCCATTTGTAGCAATTTCGAGTAAAACATTCACATGGCCGAATACTTTTATAGTTGTCTCAATTGTTACCGTTCTCTGAATTCTCGCTCGAGGAAAGCGGCGGAGACATTATGAACAGTAAACCACTCAAGGGATCCCTCCTACATGCTTTAATACAATCACTGTTGCGTATATGAAGCGGAGGCAAGGCAAAGGCTTATAGTTCTGGTTCCCAATTAGGGGAACAGTTGCGATCTTTCATGGTAATAGTGCAATGTAAGAATAATAAGTTACGGATCAAAAACACTATTTAATTATAATGACTTAGAACACCATAAGTTTTTAGGTAGATCCGAAATGAAAGTAACTCCCAAAAGGAGACCGACAAGTGATGGTGGGAAATTGCAGGAAATTTCGCCATATGTAAAAGCATTCTTCTTTGTCTGTTTTCCCTACTTTGATATTGAGAGGACAAGATAAATGCCCATTGCATGTACCTATATGACGCTCGTTCAAAGTGCATGTGAAATTGACACGAATGCAATGCTGTCATCCTAATAGTTCTGATTCAGGAACGAAAAATGTGGGCAAATCAGAAAGTCCAACATGTCAAAAAAGACCCATGTATCATATTTTGAAGATTATATTTTAATGTGCATATTTACAATAAGAGGGAGGGGATGCAAGAGTATTATGTATTGAACAAATTTATTAGTACACAAAATTATTCAATGGATAAATAATGGGTGTAAAAAAAGGAGGGAGAAACTTAGTAGAAGAAACCAAGGATCTTACCACCAGCGTGCTTTTGACGAGCCTCTTCATGATCCATGATACCAGCAGAGGTAGTCAAGACCAAGTAACCGAATTGACGGGCAGGCAACAAGTTGGCGGTCCACTTCTCGAGCTCAGGGAGCTTGATGTTGAAACGGGGAGAGATGACACCACACTTGTTGATACGACCGTTGAGTTGGATAACAATCTTACCGGAACGGTGATCGTCAATGATTTCGAACTCGCCGATGTAACCTAAGAAGATTGATAAAAAGTATCAGTAAAATTGTATCCAACATTTGAGTGCAATCACAAATCAAAGCGAAATAAGTTGAAATGTTTGAAAAAGCAAACGATAGGAAATGAATCTTCCGTAGATTTAAAAATCATACATTGTAGAGGTTCCAACGTATAATCAGTTATACTACGGAGTGGCAAAATGATATATAAAAAAAAAAGGGATTGATGCACTTACCATGCTTTTGCATGACAGACAAGAACTTGACAATGACCTTGGAAGAGGGACGGACGAGAACTTGTCTCTTTCCACGCTTCTCAGCGTTGTTGATGTTGTTCAAACAATCTTGCAAAACGGAGACTCTGACCATTATAAAATTCTACATAACAGGAGGGGATGAGCAAGCAATTCAAACTTTCAATGAGTGTCGCCCCAGTTGCGATTCATAAAAGTGTTTGCTAGTATCAAGTGCAGTAGCCTCCCATAAGGCTTTGCAACATGACAATAGATGGATGGATGGATGGATGGATGTGCAAAGGGATGGATGGATCTATAGTTTACCTTTAGTTCGAAATAGGATGCGAAAAGGAAGGAACTATTAAGATGTAGGATCTGAAAGGTCTTTTTATTATTTTTGCCACTTCGATGTGTAACGTGTAAAAAAATCTACTCCATTACCATAAGCCACTTCAATGTCACAAATGAAGGCATTATCGACAGTCCATTTGAATGAAAGCCTTTTTTTTTTCTCCCTCTCCAGAAAGTCAATTTTTTCTAATCCTCATAACCTTATATATATATAAAAAATGGCTAAAATTGTCAAGAAGGGAGTCAAAGGTGCTGCCGCCAATTTCATTACTAGACAACAAGCTTTGAATAAGCTTCAAATCTCTTTGGCTGATTTCAGGTATATGTCAATGCATTGTTAAGGGACAAATCGAGAAAAGTGTCAAAATGCTAATTCACATGTCATGGATCATTTAGACGTCTTTGTATTTTGAAGGGTATCTATCCCCGTGAGCCCAAGAACAAGAAGAAGGCCAACAAGGGTAGCACAGCACCTGCTACATTCTACTATGTCAAGGATATCAAATATCTTTTGCACGAACCACTTCTCGCCAAATTCCGTGAGTACAAGGCATTTGCAAAGAGGCTCAACAAGGTGCTTCACAAGGGCGAGTTCTCTGCAGCAAAATCTTTGGAAGAAAACAACAAGCCTGTGTACAGCTTAGATCACATTGTCAAGGAGAGATATCCCTCATTCATTGATGCCCTTCGTGATCTCGACGATGCTTTATCCATGCTCTATTTATTCTCCAAATTACCTGCCGACAACAAAATCAAGGCTGATGCTGTTGCCGAATGTCAAAAGCTGATTTCTGAATTCCAAGCTTATGTCATGAAGTCCAAGAGTCTGCGTAAGGTCTTTTTCTCCATCAAGGGTATCTACTATCAAGCTGAGATCAAGGGTCAAACCATCACCTGGATCGTGCCCTACCAATTCTCACAAGAAATCCCCACAGATGTCGATTTCCGTGTCATGCTCACCTTTTTAGAATTCTATCAAACTCTTGTTGGCTTTGTCAACTTCAAGCTATACAACGAAATCAACATGACCTATCCTCCCAAGATTGACGAGACTGGTGGTTTCCATTTAGACGAAGCTATGCCTGCTGCCACCACCGCAAAGAACGAGGATGATGAAGATATCAATGCTGTCGATGAATTCAAATCCACCGCTGCTGCTGGTGAGGAGGATGATAGCACTGTTACTCTTGCCAAGATCCAAGCTGCTTCCAATGCCACATCTGATCTCCAAACCCTCTTCAAGAACCAAAAATTCTACTTGTCTCGTGAGACTCCTCGTTACGCTCTTGAATTCATGATCAAATCCTGCGGCGGCCAAGTCAGTTGGGATCCCTCTGTCGGTCTTAACCCCCCTTATCCTGAATCAGACGAATCCATCACTTACCAAATCACCGATCGCCCCTCTGTCAGTAACCGTGTGTTGTCTCGCACCTATGTTCAACCTCAATGGATTGCTGATTGTATCAATGCTCGTAAGATTGTCAAGGCTAGTCTCTATGAGCCTGGAAGCACATTACCTCCTCACTTGTCCCCCTTCGTTGAGGCCAAGGAAGGCGACTATGTTCCCGAAGCTGGTTTGGACAGCGACGATGATGAGGATGTGGAAGATCAAGTGATTGAGGAATCCGCTGTTGTTGAACAAGAGGACAAGCCCAAGAAGACAAAGAAGCGCACAGCAGCCGAGATCGAGGAAGAAGAGGTCAAGGAAATGTCCACAGTGATGATGACCAACAAGCAGAGAAAGCTCTACACAAAGATGCAATACGGTATCCAACAAAAGGCTGATCAAAAGGCCAAATTAGAAAAGAAAAAGAAGGCTCTCAAGACTGCAAAGAAATAATTTGATTTTCTAATGTTCTCTTTTTCCTTTCAACCTTGTATTTTTGTTATCTCGTTTCACACTCTTCTTGCTCAAAATTCATGCTTTTTATTTTCTATTCATTACCCTTTCAAAACACTTCATTTTTAATATGGTTTCCCCCTCCTGCTACTTCACCCTTTAGATACTCTGTTGAAGAAAATAAATTTAAATATGTATACTTTTAATGCGATTTCATGTATAGCATCGGCTCGCACAGTTGGATGGCTCGATGCCCTGTAGTATTCGAAATACACTGAAATGACATACTCATCGATCAAGTTATATCAGTACACTGTCGATATAGACGACTATAATACGCTTGAATTTCGATAGAGGAAAATAGACCCAATTATAGCGATTTTATAATCTGAATTTCACACACGATTTCTTTTCAGATACCCACCATTATTGTACATTGTGTGCCCTATGCTCAATTAATCAACTGGGATTAAGATCATCATATGGTTATTTGTCTAGATCACGAAAATCAAAACGCACATAAAGCTATACCAAAATAATGAGGTCTGTCTTATCGTCATGTAATATGTAATCTTTTGAAATGTCAGCGAATTCCTGACCAAAACAAACGGATACTGGAGTATAGCACTGGAATATCTTGTAGCACAACAAGTCCCATGGCTTACCTGGTCTATCATCCTATGACTACGCCTGATCCTCTCTTTGTATCCTAGCGGACATGGCGCACAACTATGTATTACTGCGTCTCTGGAAGAAAAATGATCTTCATACATCTCGCAGCTATATATAGCACTTTCAGCCAATACCTGACTATTACGCTTCAAATGTTGTCGATACGATGCTGCCAAGCACTCACCTGGCTTTTGGCACCTGGTGTTGTGCTATGTTTTTTTTTTCTCACCTTGATCTTCTAAACATTCAAGCCAATGACACACAACAAACTTTAAACACTCGGATGATTTGCTTGTTTGTAGTGATAAAAAGTCTTGAACAAAACGACTCCCCCGATAGTACAACATGGAAACTGCATGTTTTAGCATTTGTGGTTCTTTCTTTCGCTTCCCTCTTTTCTTCCTTCTCTTTTGTATCCACTGCTTGCTATCCGAGAAAACGACACTCTCCACATTTTGTAGTATATCAGACTGTACACCATGAATAACAGTACTCGAATTCATTTGCCTCCAATTCATGATATGTTATATACTCTGAATTCAAAACCAAGCAGGAACCATCGAGGTGAGCATCTCGGTACAGTATGTCTCAACTAAAATCTTAATTTATTATATCATTCGTAGATGCTGGTACAAACATGAAATCACCTTCACCCAATTCACCTACCTTATCTCTTTCTGCACCGTACCCACAAGTACCTGATCCTGAACAATCCAAAAACAAAGTTCAAGGGCATCATCAAAGCTATTATCATTCACCACCACAAAGCCAGCATTCATCGGGCTACTACCAAAAGAAACCGCTATCACCTTATCATCAAAAGGATGGTACAGAATATTTTCATCTGAAAAACACAGCTCCAATATCGCCACCACCGATAGATTCGCAAAGGCGATCAGCAGTTAATTTTAAACCCCAAAATGGGTACACAACTTGTTCAAATACGGATCAATTAAGTGCCACCAACACGACTATTGGTAATCATCGACCCACTGCTGTTGCTGCTGGCGCCGCTGTTGCTGCTGAGCCCCTGCAGCATTATAGAAGCTATCGCCATGTTCAGCGTATATCGCATAGTCGATCCTACTCAGATCAATTTATGCAACAAAACATGCGACGATCTTCTGCATCAGAAGAGACATTGATACACTCAACATCTCCTGTCGATCTTCCTCTTCCTTCCCCTCTCTCCCCTTCTTCGACTTCTCGACCTTTTCATCGGCGCACTGCATCTGATGCATCGTCGTTCAACAACAGACAAGATAGGCCCGCAAGTAGCAGCAGCAGCAACTATAGCAGTGATCAACAACCACTGAGTAGACGGCATGCTCATCATTTTCCTCCACCCAACAAAATCATCAGTGCAAACAGATACAAATGCAATGAATGCTTCAAGACTTTTTCAAGGCCATCTTCATTGAGAATTCATATCCTATCGCATACAGGGGAGAAACCTCATGTATGTCCTCGACCCGATTGTGGAAGAAGGTTCAGCGTACAAAGTAACATGAGAAGACATCTAAAAGTGCATTATTGCAATGACCTCTCTCCTCAGCAACAACAACAACAACAACAGTAGCAACATCAAAATTTACAAACATTTTCAAGCTGATTACTATCGTCTTGGACATTACATTATCACCGACTATACCCCCCTTTTAATTACAAGAAGAATAAAGCTAATGCATTTCATTTCATAATGAATACTTACATCTACAGAGAGGCGCTCTCACTGTGACGTTGGTTGCGACAGAACACAAATGGCATGTCTTCAAGAAAGCGCGCATAATAAGCTCTTTTATTTCAATTGTATTCATAATGTCTCTTTTCATAACAGTAGGGTCGCTTGGCTTCGATGATCTTATACATCAAACTACTAGCTCAGATTTCTTGAACTCTTTACCAGAGGTTGGCATCAAGAAAGTTGTATATCAATTTGGTTCATCTGAACAAATATTCGCAAACAACTTGCAATCTTACAAAGGTAAAGTCCTGGATTTGGATGGTTACAAGTACAAGGCATCTACCACGGAAGATATGGAGCAAGCGGACATCATTATTAGTCATGCAGGTACAGAATTGTGGTTGCCATGGCGACCTTCTCATGGTGCTAAATTACATTTGCGATTTGGATTAGGTGCAGGCACAGTATTGCAAGCATTAAGGCTGAAAAACAAAAAGCTAATTATGGTGGTCAACCTGGCATTGATGGATAATCATCAGCATCAGCTTGCTCAAGCCATCCATACGAACAAGTATGCCATTTGCAGCGACATGAGGTACGATATATTCCGATCCTTGAGAGATGCATCATCTAAATCCTTTGATTTTCAATATAGCGATTTGACAAATACCCTCAAAAACATCAATCACATCCAACTTGTGCCTTTTCCAGCTGCTAAACCAGAGATATTTGCTTCCATCATTAATGAGCAAATGGGATTTACATTATGAATAAATTTCATATCCAACCGTCACTGTATTCACATCTTATTTTTTCTTTCCAAACGCTCACATAAAAGAGAGTGCTTGAACAATGAAGATACATCTGTTCAGCTTTGTTCTATCTATACTATATGGCCTTCATAGCAACCATGTATATGCACAATCGACTACTACGCAGCTTACCAACAATCAGATTGTATCATCCTCTGTAGCTATCAATGGATACAACTATTACTACTTTAGTGTTTCAGCGACAGGCCGATTATTCAGTAAACGAGATTTACCAACGATCCATCTCTCCACCACCATCTGTAATCAACCCATGGCACCTGCTGATTTCCACGATATAGTGCCACCGTTGAATGTGTATGTCTCTACCTCCAGCTCGAATACTTTGCCAGGTCCTGATAACAGTGCTGCTGTGGAAGATTCATCTAACGGCCTCATTCAATGGCAAAGTGATAATCAGACATCCGAGGTCTGGATTGCTGTAGCTGCGCCTGCTTTGACAGGTGCTTGGACTGGAAACTTTACATATGAAATTGGTGTTTCAACCACCCGTAAGCAGTATTTGCATTAAGCAGGCATGCTATACATGACTCACTGTATCAAATAGAAACATTGCATCCGCTATTCATCAATAATGAAAAGAACGATACAACAAATATACCATATATGATTCTCGAAGATACCGATAGAAACAATGCTTTGTTTCTATCGAGTCCCATACAAGGCAACGCACAAAATGCCACTCTGTTGATTGCATCTGCTATGCCTGTTGAATTATCCAATTCGCTGTGTGCCGCTAAACAACACACGCTCTCTCATTACAATGTCAATACAACCACCACCCATCGTGGCCCTACAAGAAGCATCAGACAGCAATTCATGGTGTCTAATCTCACACAGGATACACTATACACAGCCTACATGCTTCAGCCTGTGGGCTCAGTGACAGGCATGACAACACCCCTCAATCTCAATACCAAGATTGATGCCAATTGTCGCATCATCTACGATCTCTCTTTTTGCGACCAAGTAGCCTACAGCGTACCTACAGATCTGGCTACCTTTGCAACTAACGACCCATGGACACTTGCTAACCAATACGACGCACAAGCCAAAGAAAAGTTTGCTCCTTTTGATACAGCCCTGTCTCAGTACAACTGCGATACTGCACAGTATTCACTTGTACGCAACTGTACAGATTGCTACCGAGATTATAAAACTTGGCTATGTGCCGTTACAATACCTCGTTGCACAGACTCTTCTGCAAGCGCTGATCTCAGTCAAGGTACAGACAATGTACCTGCTGCACCTGCTTTGCGAGACATCTCTACCAATGCTTCTCGAAATCCGTGGATTGATGAAACGTTGAAGCCAGGCGAGTGGACCGAGCTATTGCCTTGCATTGATCTCTGCTATCATGTTGTGCAGAGCTGCCCTCCTTTCATGCAATTCTACTGTCCTGATGCTGATTTAGCTCTGGTGCAGTATGGATATTGGCAGAATGGCACTGCGTCTGTCAATGGCACTACGTTTCATTTCGATATCAATAATCCTACTTGCAATCGGTTGGGTGTAAGCCCTTCTCTTCTAACCATCAGTAGTGGACATTGCCTACACATTCAGTATCTGTTCACTGTTGCTTGTATAACTAGCATACTCTTTCTTATCCTATAGAGATTGATCATACCAAATAAAAAGCCCTTTCATTCTACATCATTTCAACCTACGCTGGATCCGAGTCATTTAGACGAGTAAAATCTTGTTCCTGAACGCAATATGAGCGAGTTCACCATTGGAATGTTTATGGTTAGTATTCTTACTCGACTGTTTGTCTATAGCCTAAAGACATATACCAAATACAATGCTGTTTTCACGAGATGCAACCAAGATGACACTGCTGATTGACTAAAGAGGCACCATGAATTTATAAATTGGATATCACCATTTAGCAACTCCGTTTCTATACGCTGTTCATTTGCCCCTCTCTCTCTCTCGCTCGCTCTCTTTTCTCTCTTCTAATTTCTTTTCACAAGTTTCTTCTTCTTGTTTCAACAAAGTGATGAACTCTGAGTTTGATGATGTGAGAGCCCATTTTACTTGTTATATGGCGTGCTTGTTTTTAACGCTTATCTGTTAGGTGTTGACTAACCAACCAGTCGTGATTGATAACGTAAATTCGTTTTTTTTGTACACGACTCTATTGACCTTACTCATCTTGACTGTATAGGGCTCAGGTGTTATAAAAGCTGGTTTTGCAGGTGAAGAACAACCTAAATGCTTCTTTCCATCCATGTAAGTGTCTGTTACTATGAACTTGACTGTAGGCTGATGAAGAGGGTTGTCATATAGGGTGGGTCGACCAAAGCACGTTCGTATCATGGCAGGTGCTGTTGAAGGAGACAACTTTATTGGAAGAAAGGCTCAAGAATTGCGCGGTTTGCTAAAGATCAGATACCCTATTGAGCATGGTATTGTCACTGATTGGGAGGACATGGAGCGCATTTGGCAATATATTTACACTGATGAGCTTAAAACACTCTCTGAAGAGGTACATCCTATAGCAAATAGAAAGCGTATCGTATGACATTGATCTCTGATTCATCTCACTTGTAGCATCCTGTACTATTGACAGAAGCACCTCTGAATCCTCGTGCTAATAGAGACACTGCTGCTCAAATCTTCTTTGAGACGTTTAACGTCCCTGCATTATTTACCTCGATCCAAGCCGTGCTTAGTTTGTAAGAGGTCAACGTATGAATATGGCTGACAGAGACTGATACTCTATACTAGATATTCCTCTGGTAGAACCACTGGCATTGTCCTCGATTCAGGCGATGGTGTTACACATGCTGTACCTGTATATGAAGGCTTCGCAATTCCACATGCCATTCGTAGAGTCGATGTTGCTGGCAGAGATGTGACAGAATATTTACAGCTTTTGTTGAGGAAGTCTGGCTACAACTTCCATACGACAGCTGAAAAGGAGGTGGTCCGCATCATCAAAGAAAAGACGTGTTACATTGCATTGAATCCAGCCAAGGAAGAAAAGGAAACCAGCGGTAAAGTGGATGATTTCATGTTGCCTGATGGTAACATTATCAAGGTAAGAATCCGGTTGCATTGGTATTGTGATGCTGGATTGCTTATGTATAATCGATAGCTTGGTGCAGAGAGATTCCGTGCACCTGAAATTTTGTTCCAACCTGAACTCATTGGAGAAGAATATCCTGGTATTCATCAAGTGATTGTGGATTGTATCGGCCGTGCAGATCTTGACTTGAGAAAATCACTCTATTCCAACGTTGTTTTATCTGGAGGATCTACACTATGCAAAGGTTTTGGTGAACGTCTTTTGTCAGAGATCAAACGACTCGCATTGAAGGATATCAAAATCAAGATTTATGCTCCTCCTGAGCGCAAATACAGTACCTGGATTGGTGGTTCGATTTTGGCCTCTCTCAGCACTTTTAAAAAGATGTGGGTCTCTGCGGAAGAATATCAAGAAGATCCTGATATCATTCACAAAAAGACATTCTAAACTATTATATCCCATATTATTATACACCACGCACACATGCTCCCTCGTTGACTACAGAAATATA
>DF836505.1:30192-47631 GCA_000950595.1 Mucor ambiguus
CTTTTGACTTTCAATCTGATAATAAGAAGTTGTTGTGTCCAAATATGTTGCTTCAAAATCAATGGCATACACAGTCAATTTTGTATCTGGATCCGTCAATTCTACCAACATGGAAACAGCTGACTGAATTGCACTTCTGTCAATCACATCTCCGTTTCGTTCCAACTGAATTTGTGTCAACATGGCTGATATCAGATGTTGCTGAATTGGATACTGCTTGGAGCGAATGACTTTATCACGAAACAAATTGAGCCCCATTTCATCCACGCTTGGTAGGTTGTATTTGGGTAGCCTATCATTCTGTAAAAGCACAACGTAATTAATTTTCCAAGAATTTCCCTGTTGAAATATGTTGCATACCAAGTAGTATAAAACTTGCAGAATAAGGTCAATTGCAGCCTTGAAGTCATCCCATACTTTTTTTACTGTCTTGAGAAAGGAAGCACCTTCATCTGCAGTGCTTTTTTCAATGGAGGTATTTATAAAAGCAGGTACAATAGCTTGTTCCGCTGTCGTCTCCAAATAATCGGCAATGACTTTTGCAACATCATGATATAAACGTTCTCCAAATTGTCGAATGGTCAGCTTGTATGCTGTGCGGTATAGTAGTTCGTAAGACAGCTCTCTCGCTTGTTTCTGAAATATCACCGTAATGGCATTTCTTAGAATCTCAAAGCCTTCCTCGTATTCTTGCGTGTGGTCCATTACTGGCTAAAATGTACGCAGTCGTTTAGTACAGTGCCCTCCTTGACATGCTCAAACAAGACCCCTATCAACCGACTTACCATGCGCTTTACGGGTCTAATTCTTCCTTTCTTTAACGACATTTGAGCTATGTGTTTCCTCAACAAACTTGGCCAAGAGGTAGTGAAAGGAGGAGGAAAAAAAAAGAGAGATTAGGAAGGAAAGTGAATGGCCAACTAGTAGTAGCACATTTAGCAAAAGGAAGGAGGTGTTTCTAGTGAAAAAGTTTATCCTGCGAACTCCGCAATGCTTTGTAGTCAATGATCCCCTTGCTCTTTTCAACTGCTTTTTCTCTCCAGTCTGTCTAATATGAAACCAACAAGAGGTGTTCCAGTCATTGCTAAAGGCGTCGCTTCATGCCCAGCTCAAGCAGCAGCTTATGGTAAATGTATTGCAACCAGTTACAAGGATGTGCAGAAGGACATGTGTCAAAAGGAATTTTCAGCTTTCAAACAATGTGTTCAACAAGCTGTAAGTAGATGATGTTCGCTGGTAGTATGTGATGCACTCAACTCAATTGACCATCTAGATCAAAAAGAAGTGGTGAACAAAACATCCAGTCTACATGTACATTTACGCTCTATCCATCATACCTCATGCCAAATAAACTTTTTGTAAATTCTTCCTAATCCAAAGTTGTTGTGGCATCTCCCCTATCGCTTCTCTTACGCATCATGTGGATGACATTTGTCCAATTTGATATTTCATGCTATTGACCCCAAGCCAGAGAACAGCGGATAAATGGAGTCAGGAAGCACAAGGTGACAAGGTACAAAAGAGCATAAAATTAATGTCTGGTATTTTATAAAAACCCCCTGATGTTTTTAATCCTGTCTCTCTTTTTTTTGCTCTTCTTCCCTCCCAGCTTTGTTTTATTGACACCTCTGCTGCAACAAACTTGAAATGACTACTACAACTGTCGCTACGACCATCGATAAACCAAAAACTATCGTCTTGGATACTCCTCAATTGAAGGAGGAACACAAGGTATGCAATAGAAACAGTTTACTCAAATTGCACATTTTCTCACCGCTCGTAAACAGGTGTTTATTGGCAATTTGTCCTTCAAGACAACCAAAGAATCCCTCATTTCATTTGCCTCGACATCAGGAAAAATGTAAGTAATTTCAATGTGTCTCAGTCTGCTATGACTCAAACCATTAATTCTGGCAGTGTGGATGCAACCATCATCACAAAGCAACGTCATTCCCTTGGCTATGGATTTGTCACATTCGAAACAGAACAGGATGCTCAAAAGGCAGCAAAGGATCTCGATAGTACACAGTTGGATGGCCGTGTGATCAATGCGGAAGTAGCGCGCCCCAAGGCAGGCACTTTCACTGATGCACCCCAGAAAACTCGTAAATCAAAAAGCAACGCTCGTCGTCGTAGTAAGTCTGCAGTAGCTTCTTCGCCATTATCATCATCATCACCATTACCATCATCAGCCAAAGAGGAGGATAGCGTTGTGCCTGCTGAAAAAGAAGAGGAAGATGGCGTAGTCCCTACTGTTGAGAAGAATAATTCCGCTGCTGAAAAGAAAATGGTGGTCAAGAAGGAGATGCCTGTCAAGCAAGAACCTGAAAATGATGTGATTGCTGCTGATACAGAAACCACTGAAGAGCTAGATCAGGAAAAGACACCGGAACAGATTGCCAAAGAGGCTGCTGCTCGTCGCAAGCGTAATCAAAAGGACAAGAAACGACAGAATAAGAAGAAGAAGTCTGCTGAAAAGGCGGCTCGTGCCACTGCGCCATCCAAAACTACCTTATTCGTAGCCAATTTGCCTTATGCTACTACGGATGATGATTTGAACACAATTTTCAAGGACTACAAGCTGGTTTCTGCTCATGTGGCTCGCATGAATAATGGATGCTCAAAGGGCTATGGATTTGTGGAATTGGAGAGTGAACAAGAACAACTAAAGGCACTTGAGTCTGTCAAGGATGTTGTGTTGGAGGGTCGTTCCATCTATTTGAAGATTGCTCTTTCTGAACAAAAGGTGCCTGTTATTAATGCGGAATCCAAAGTAGCAGACAAGATGGAAGAGAAAAAATCTGTTGGCAAGGATACAAAGAAGGAAGAGATTATCTTAGAGCATACTGTTGCGGATGCTCTCAAAGTCAATGATACCAACTAACGAATACTCAATGTACCTTAAAATAATGTAATAATAAAATTCAAGCTTCATCATGTACTCCAGGTTGAATGTTTGTGTTGTAGCACACATTTGAGCTTGAAATGTTCTTCTTGATGGCAAGTAAAGTTTGATCAAAATAGACTATTTTAAGACAATCATAAGCTCTTAAAGTGTCAGGAAAAAACATCTCCTGATACTTTTTGAAGTTGTCAACTCATTTTGAGAGCCACGTACAGTATATCTTGATCAGTCAGACCCACTCGAAGTGAATAATTATAGGATGGGATTTAAGCACGCAGTTGGAGGTGCATTTTGTTAAGACCACTTCTACCAGATGTAATAATGCATGGCAAAACCAAACGATAGTAATTATTCCAATGTATTTTACTTTTTTAGTGTGTAGTCCCCTTATTGCTGTGGGATTTTCAAACATTGGTTGTTGCCTCCATAATACGACAATCATTACTGTTGGCATTATTGCCGGCCAAGGTTTATTCAAACTCAGATGTAAATCTTCTCCAGATTGGCTAGATTTGATCGATTTTCGGTTCGATTGATTTATTTTGTCAGGTTCGACTATGTAAGTTGCGAAGATCATACTATGCCGCTTAATTGTTTCTTGTTGCAATTTTTTAGGCGTATCAAATGGTGCTAAATATAGCAGGTATTTTGAATGAGCTTATTGAGTAATTTTTCAAAATATGAAATAGTGTTTTGGGCCAAGATGTCAACATTTTACATATAAAGGTCTGGCAAACAAAGTTTCAAAGGTTGCGTTGGACCGAAAGAAACACTTTGATCTGGTATATGCTATAGGAGAAGTCTTCATTTGGGAGGTCAAAAACACAATCGTTTGATTTTCGATGAAAGCCATGAGGGACCCCTCATGGTTTTTGGTCAAATTTTGACGATCCCAAAAAAAGCTGAGCAAAGGTGTCAAAAAATAGCAGCTAGACAAAAGCAATTGTTTGGCGCTATTCTGGCGGTCTAAAGCAGCTTCTAGCTCGAGATATCACGGTTCAAGCACCTTTAAATTTTACTGTGGTTTGCGTACTTTTGAGAATGTAACTATACTGTGCGCTTACATATCATTTACTTCTATTAATACAGATGTAGAGCATGCCAGAAAAGTCAAATCGATAGTTGTAAAGTTCTCTGATGAAAGCGGAAGTGTGGAAAGTAAGTTTTCACTATATGCCAGAAAGATCTGCATGATGGCCACTTCTAATGAATGACAGAGGTAGGTCTGTCTAGTTTATCTTTCATTCTCTGTAATCATTGCGCCTGTACCAAGCATAACCTTGACGCTTGGGCAAACAGCTGGAATAACACTGGTTATCGCGAACGAATCAAGTCTGTTTTTCATTAATTGATGTATTTACAAGAGAAAAATTAAAAGTAGCTATTAGTGTAAGGATGTTCAAAATTCGAACTGTAGGAAATAATAGTATTTGAATGTGTCAGTCTCGATGCCTGTGCTCTATGATGAGACACTACTGTGATCAGAACCTTCTTCCTTCTTTTCGTTTGTGTGAGTAAAGACGTCCTTCTTTTCATCGCTCTGGAAACCATCTTTCTCGGTAGCTTTTGCAGCAGCCAGTTCCTTTTCAGCATTCCAAACCAACAGTGATTTAGTAGAGAAGACAACATCCAGTTCTTCCAAGGTTTTGTTGCTGGTTTCGGGATAGAACGCCCAGACAATTGGGATAGCAAGGAAATTGAAGGCAGCAAAAATCAAAAAGGTGATCCAGCCAATACTAGAAATCAATGGGGGCGTAATCTCCATGACGAGAGCGTTACCAATGGACCAGCCAACAACAGAGTAGGCGCCGCCCTTTCCACGTACTTTAGTAGGATAGATTTCAACAGGATAAAGCCAAGGTACAGTTAACCAGGTCATACCAAAGAGAGCAGTATACACAAAAGTAAAAACAGTAGCGGCGATACCATAGCCAAGTGGATTTTGATTCATGATCTCGGGCTTGGTGAGAACAGCAACCATAATAAGGGAGATACCTTGCAAGACAGCACCATAGAACAATGTGAATCGTCTACCCCATCTGTCCAAAGTGAATACAGCGACAAGGGTAGATAGCATGTATGTGATGTTATTGACACCGGAAAGCAATTGAGATGTCTTTTCTGAGAAACCTGCACTCATGAAAACCAAAGGAGCATAGACAGTGATACAGGCGATACCCGTTAATTCCTGAATGATTTGTAGCCAGATGGACAAGTGGACACGACGAGCAATGTTTAGTTTGTCTTTCTTTAGGAGCATGCTAATGTAACCGGGCTCGCCTTCACTTTCCTCCTTCTTGATGTTGGTCACAATATCCTCGTACTCTTTCAACACATCAGGATGGTTTGGGTCACCTTTTCCACGAAGAGCAGCCAAAATTTGAAGGCCTTCATCAGTGCGACCCTTTTTCAAAAGCCAACGGGGTGATTCAGGGAAAAAGTTAATGCCTATAGTAAGGATAACCAGAGGGATCAACTGAAAAGCAATAGGAAATCTCCATCTAAATCCACCTTCTACATCTGCTAAACCATAGCCTAGCCAATACTACATATAAGTTGCAGTCAGCATCATATTCCATCCTGCTGCCTCATTCCAACTTACAGCAACTACGACGCCAAAAATATTCAAGGTAAATTCAGAGGCAAGCATAGCACCGCGCGATGTATGGTGCGAAGTTTCAGCAATCCAGACAGGCACTACAGCGTTACTACAGCCCCCAAAAGCAATCAGCATCCAATACTTGAATGTAATGCATAGATGTATACTTACAGATGGCCAGTACCAACGCCAGTAATAATACGAGAGCAGAGCATCCAAGCAATGTTCTGAGCAGATGTTTGTAAACAGGCACCAAGAATAGCAATAGCGCAGCCCAAAATGATAGTCTTGATACGGCCAATCTTGTCACTGATGGATCCACCACTCAAAGCACCCAACAAAGTGCCCGCATAATACACAGCGACTACACCACCCAGTAGTGCTTCGTTGTTTTGTAATCCCATGATATTCTTATAATCGGGTGATACGTTTACACTGGCCATGACGCCCTGATCATCTAATAAACACCGTTAGTATCTTTAAAGACAAGCTTTTGCTTGAATAGATCACATACAACCAAAGAAGAAGATACTGAGGCCGGCAGCCAAATTGATCGCTAAGACTAGACTGCTGCCAGTAAAGTGATTGTAGACATTAAGTCTTTTAAACATGCTTGTATGAGAAAGAAAGGTGATTATCCAGATGCAAGGGGCAGAAATCATTGCTTATTTATATGTAATCCTTTCATGACTAAAACTGACAAGATGATTCCCCACACAAGGTGATCCAATGACATCATGAATGGAATCAGCTTGTTATATAGGTGTACAAGAGCATCGTTTAATATACGATTTGTTAACCTTGATTTGTAGAGTCTATAGCCATTGGATCAAAATTCTCCGGATACATATGCGGGCGCAGTGTGTGAGAGTGGATCTAATGTGTTTGAAGGCCACCTGTGTATGTATATCGTGAAAATCAAACAATCTCCGCACTCATGATGAGCAAGAAAATGCGGGGGGATGGTTGCACGGATTTATGGTATATGGCAGAATATAGAATGATGTTTGCATGTCATGGTGTACCACATCGAGTAGTTGATCCGAATCGACTCATTAATCGAGATGAATGACTGATAGTATATGACACATTTGGTTACCAGAAACGCTATAGATTTGATCTGCCCGAAAACGAGATAATTGTTTATAATAGTAGCTTGGGTATATCTAATATAAACTTTTAACTGCTGCGAAATGTCGAGTCGCAGAACGGACATGGTTCCAAATCAAAAAGTGGACAGGCCCTCATTTGGACAATTTATCCGATCTGTACAAAGAGAATAGATGGCATTTCTCCATTTGGACACTCTACTATGTCTAAATAGCTAGAATTCTTGGAACTTGAGAATTTTGGTTTATGACAGTATTCACAGGATCAAATGTTCTGCTTGCTTCCCGCGGTAATCCAAAAAAACGGACATGAAGGGTGATGTTGGCTTGACTGTCCCACATCCACCTTTGCAATGTAAATAGAAGAAAAGGCACTTTGAAAATCATAGTTTCATAAAAACTGCATAATAATGCCTTGAGGAGAAATATCTGACATTTGGCAGCTGGTAACGATAATACAGAGGAAAAATCGTGTGCAAAATGTCCTTCTGGGATCAATGTTACACATTTGGATCAATAAAACGCGAGTGAAAACGATTATCCGCCTGTCTCATCATGAAAATGGCCTAGCGCAAAGCATATCTGCTGACAATTGAACAATAAAGAATCAGCTCATGGCCGAACTCACGGCCACTCCCCATATATTTGATATCCTGAGATGTCTCGTGCAAATTGCACATTTTCATGTAAAGTTGAATGCCACAAATGGCGCATCTCCGATATATCTATTGCGACAACATGACGGGCTCATGTCTAAAGTAGCAGAGAGCTCAAAAGTATGACATGATAATACGACAGATAACGAAATCGATAGGATATTATGTTGACTGATCATTTGGTCGTGTAAATAACCTCAAATGATTTATTTGTTTGTTCTGTCCGAGATTAGAATAAAGCTCTAATCGGATATTGCTTTCTGCATAGAGATAGTTGTAAATGATCATCACTGTCATAGTGAAGAAACAAGTTTGTTACTATGCAGATGTCTATTTTTAAAGTGATAAAGCCTCCTGAATTACATCTTCGCCAGCAGCCAGCAGGCATGAATCATTGCAGTGCAATCAGAAAACAAAACCCACTCTAGTCACGTCATGTTTCAGGCTTTACGAATGGGTTGCAAGATGAGTGAAATGAACTGAGGCGATGATGGGAACTCTCTTCTTCTTTCTTCATTTTTTCATCTGCATCTTTATCAGCACTTCAGAATCATGTCTTCACCAAACACACCTCATACATTCCACTCTTCTCAGGCTGAAAGCCGAGACCCCATCATGGAAGATGATCATTTTTCTCTTCGGTACGGTAACCCCATCAAAGTCATTCATGACATCAAGCAGCACAAGCTGGATGATTTTGAGCCTACAAAAGACCACGTTTCTGGCGCATTGGCAAGTACTATAGGAGATGCTTTGACAAACGGCAAAAAGCAACAAAAGCCTCCTTTGACAAAGAGCAACTCCAGCTTCTTGCGTGATTCGACCATTTGCTCTGAATTCTATCACGACAAAAAAGGCGGTGTAACAGAGGTTGAGCATAAAGACAACTGAACTGCCCTCCTATTTATGGACAATAAACACTACTCTTTTTGATCAAGAGAAGAAAAACGTTAAAGGATTTTCACTGTTTATATTAAATATGTAGCGTTAAATGCTCGGTACCACGTGAAGTTGTGCTTACTGTTGTTGTCTATGATGCGAGTGCTTTTGCCTTTCCGACCTCTTACAAAGGAGATTTAGAATGCAGTTCATTAAAAATCTTCTTTTTTTGCTTAAACTGACCTCTTGTAAATATTTGTAAATGTCTTTAAACTCTCCCAAGAGGAGCCACTCACTCGTCCATCATCAACAAAAACAAAAACTACAACAGCAGCAGCAGCAGCAAGCGTATCAAGAGAAACAACATGCAAATAGATTACAGCCACACATACAGCCTCCACAACGATCATCCTCGGTCAGGGAGCATCAATCCGTAAGACTGACTAGATCAAGCTCTCTATCTCATCTTTCTCGAAAGGTAGGTTTGCTAATGTGCGGTAAAGCCAACACTACTTATTAATGACATGATAGGTACCTATGAGATCTAAATCATTACCACAAAAGCCCAATGGTAAATTGAATGAACCGCTCCCTCCTATACCTCCTTTTCTGTTCGAGGATCCAGAACCGCTCCTGCCAACTATCATACCACCCACTCGATCCTCGAGTTTACATAGACTTCGAGGACCAAAAAAGAACCAACAAGATGATGAAATCACAAAAGCACTTTTGGAATGGAAACACAAGTCTGTCTTTAAAGTCGATTGGGCAAACATGTTCTCTTCCTCGGTGGAGTTGTGGAAGATGAACGACAAAATATTTGGATCCATCGAAGATCTGATAGCTTTCAAAGAAGACGACGATGAGCAGGTGGCGATAAAAGCTCGCTCGTTATGGGCAGAAGATGAAGAGTGTCTACCCAAGAAAGAAATTGCTGCCTACATTGGCAAACTGTGAGTAGGCACAAACCAGAATTACAAATCTAAATTAGTATCTAATTACCTGTTACAATCGATAAAGAGACCCATTTTGTCACAGAGTGCTCAAGTCATACATGGCTCAGTTTGATTTTGCCGGAATGGCACTAGACGAGGCATTTAGGTAAGAAGTCAATAGAGTCATTGTCCAATGTTTGCTGATCCACAGCGGAATTGCAGAAAACTGTGTCAAAAACTGTATTTCAAAGCAGAAGCACAAGAGATTGACCGCATTCTTGAGGTGTTTTCGCACAAATTTTGGAGCCAAACCCCTGATAAGCGGTTGTACAAGAACGCAGGTAAAGTAATCTACAATCTGGCATATGAATCAATCAACTCAAAGCCAGAGTTGCTGTTGTTTAGATGTGGTATACACAATTACCTACTCCATCATGTTATTGAATACAGACCTTCATCTAGTACAGATCAGTAGTCATGCTAAAATGACCAGTGATTTGTTCTGTGACAACACCATGGCGACTGTGCTCGAGCAAAAGATTGTCCTGGATGATGAAGAAGACATGGACGTGTGGAAAGAACAGCTGGAAGTACGCTTGAAAGAGATATATGCATCTGTCAAACATCAAGGTGTTTTGCAGCCTATATCAGAAAACGATGCTCCAAAGTCTTTCCTAAAGAGGATGGGATCAATGACACAAAGAAAGAAAAAGGGATCTTCATCTTCCTCTTCAGAATGCTAATGTCATGAAAAATAAAGCTTGTGGCTGCAAATATTTAGCGCATGTATGAACATTTGACTTGATACATTTTGCCATGACCAATAGTCAAGCACTGACTGAACTCATTGCGTATTCTAACTCAGCCCGTCCAAAGTACTACTAATCAGGGCGTTCTTGACGTGTTTTCAACCTAAAGGTGTAACTTTAAGAAGTTGTAGCAGAAGCTACAAAGAATATGAACACGTTACAATTTACGCCAACATTTTTCTGAATCTTGGCTTTCTAATGGTGGTATTTTTAGCTCTGTAGCTAACGATTACAGTGCTTGATTTAAGCTTTAGAATTTGCTTTTCCCAAAAACGCTAAAAAGAGGGTTAAGTTCTCATCTTGATAGTGTTGATGTAAAAACCAAACACAAACTAAGAAATTAAGGTATCAAAAGGTGCAGTGAGCTTTACTGTTTTATCTGATACAATACTTGCATTGTTTCTGATTCTTTAGAAATGTTATTTGTACGCTTGTTCTAGTTTCACCGTGTACTGTTAGTATTCTTACAGCCGTTGCGTGGTATCATACCCACCCATAGACTTTGTGTAGTAGTGCTAAAGCTTTGATAAAGCTTTTCTTTAGACTGAGCCATATTTCAATGTCTGAATTAAGCTGAAAGCCAAAGGAGCAGTATGCATAGGCACTTGCTTATTGTCTATATGGCTTTCTTGAACTGCTGCTTATAAAAAGTATTGGGTCTGGGCAAATACATATTGTAGGTCGATTACTAAATTCGCACTAGCAATTTGAATCTGTCTCAGAAAAGAGACAATTGAGAGCTAAATGCATTACTACTTTGCGCGATGCACATTACCAAGCCGATAAAGCTTAAATCATGCTTCAGTCAATCATGGGCTTGACATCAAGGCGAATCACATGCAGCACTTTTCTTTTTCGAGTTAGGAGAATGCTTCAGTCTCATAGCTGGGCTCGCATTTTCTGTGCCACATCAGAGATTAGAAGGAAGAAGGCATTGAAAAGCAAATTGATGCTCTAATGTGCGTTCAGGCTACATGAAGTGGACCTTTCATATACAGAACAATGCTTGGATAACCGTATAAAAGGATAGAGGCGTGCCTCTCTAACTTACCTAATCTACTAACCCTGTTTTGGGTAACATCACATTCAAAGATTGCAAAGATCAAGAATATGATACAAACTGTGTGAAAAAACTGTGAGAATCTTGACATGGGCAATATAGTCGCTAATCCATGAGCAAATGCAGCTTATCAGGTTGTATCTATTATAAATAACTGTATATAAATAGAGATACTTAGCATACAGTGCAGAATATACAGCACCACTATCTAGGTATATTTTGCTATACCGTTTTTTTTTTACTCTAAAAAAAACCATTGTTAAAGATTTTTAAATATACTGTATGTGTAACATTGTGGACGGGATTGATTTCACTTTCTTATCTACTGGCAAGAAACAATTCTCACGGTACTTGATTTAGAAAGGGGCTATTGCAAAAGTTAGAGCGTGATGTCTTTATGCGTTTTTAGCTGTAAGATGAGTGTTTCCTCCAATAACGTCAATCGGAGCGGCTAAACATCACATGAGGATGCCTGTCAAAATCTAAGGCGAATAAGAATGATTCTTCTTATCAATGCTTTTTAAGGCAATTTATTATTATACTCTTTTTGCTTGTAGATCTGTTGCAATATAGAGAAAGCGCAATTGGCGGTATATGCGGCTACATCTACATCCTATCAGAAGCGAAATCCATTGAGCACTTTCTAGCAGACGATAGCATTGCATTGTCAAGAAAAAGTCTGCTATTTTACTATGTCTGGTCAGCACAAACCACACAAATGACTATATAAAAGACAGAAAAAGGTTATTACAATATATAAAAATCAACTTTTATTCCCTGGGAAAATTAAAAAGAAAATCCCACGTGATAAGATCAAGGAAACATCTTATCAGTAAACCTCCTTATTATTTTCGTTACACTCCAATTCCCGTTTTCTATATAAATATTCGAATTGAAAGGCTAATTGTTAACTTCTTACTTCTTTCTTTCTTTCTATTTCAAAAAAAAACAACAACATGGACAACATAATTTCAGAACATCCTTATGGATCTAGTAAAAAGATTCAGTTAATAAACATGACACCAATGGAATCATTATTAAGTGCAATTGACAGCGCACATCCCATACATTTGCCCTATCCAAATAACAGCAGAAAACGCAGCAGACCATCTTCACCTCAGCAATCTATGTCAATTGAATCCATGTTGGACTCTGATGGCGATTACATGAGCCAGAAGAGACACTGCTCAGCGTCTCCTGTAATGTCTCCACCACCACAATCGCCACCACTCTACTACAACCATCATCAAATGCAGCAACAGCAGCAAAAGCCAATGATATCGACTGTTACTTGTTATCATGCGTCAGTAGCGCAGAAATCCTACGGTTCTGAAAAGAGATTCCTGTGTCCTCCACCAATTGTCATGATGTCTAATGCAAAACAAAGTCCAATCGTATCAATGTCAGTTGTATGTGAAACTGGAGATCGGCAATTGGAGCAACGTACACTGCTTGACGAAAACCTGCGAGGCAGCTTCAAATACCTCTTTGTCACAGGCACAGCAAAAGCAAAGCAATTCTGCCTTCGTGTTAATTTGAACAGCCAACAGCAGCAACAACAACAACAACAACAACAGCAACAGCAGCAACAGCAGCAGCCCTATGCTTCATTCTTCAGCAGCCCTATTTCCATCATTTCTAAACCATCAAAAAAGACAGCAAAAGCTCGCAACATTTCGACTTGTTTATTTACAAATTCATATGTATCCTTATTTAATCGTATCAATTCGCAAACTGTCCGTACAAAATACATGACATCAGAGAACAAGCAATTATGCGCAAAGCATTCCTCTTGGTCCCCCTTTGAAATCATTGTTGTACGTCAACCCAATCAAGCCGTTAACCCTGAAAATCACAGCGTGTCTGTCCCCATCACTTACGGCACTGAGATCATTCTTAAAGATGTGAACACCGGCGTCTCATCTCCTCCTCTTATCATCCGCAAAGTGGATAAGGGACATGTGGTGAATAACTCGTATGGTCTTTTGAGTCAAATGCAAAAGATTGCTCTCCAATTATCTGCTTCTGCTACCTCTTCATCAACGCCCTTGTACTTGAACGCAAATGGTCTAGCAATGAACTCTCCTGAATCTGATAATGGCAATGTCAATCATAACACCAGTGCGTGGATCGACTTCATTCCATCCAAGGCCCCCTCTGCTGCTAACAACACTGAAAAGGGTGAACCAGTAGACGATTATCTGTGTTGGACTATTGTGGGTATCTCCAAGTTTGAATACAGCTTTCCGGAAACAACTCAACCACCTCAACAGACACTTGCACAATCACAACAACCTATTGATTATAATACCAGACAATTGTCTCCACCTCCATCACCACCAAGATCAATTGTCCCATTTCCTGTCATCACTTCAATTGACTATATGCCTCAAACTCATTCCTTGAAAGCATCTGGACAACATCTGATGCAATCACTCCCATACTCGCGACTCTTGGAATTCTGGCTTGGATCTCATGGGCCATTACCAGTCTCTAACAATGATGGCGGCCTCACGATATCCGTGCCTGATACTCAAGAACTGCTGGTGGCAAATCATGACATGTTGATTACACGACCTGATGGTGCAAGATACTTTGAATTACCATTGTTGTTAGTGAGACATGACGGATTTGTTTATCACTCAGGCAAAACACTTTGTTATGATATTGATGTCAATGGTGAAACTGGCAAATGGTCTGTGAATGAAGCATCGAATAGCAACTCATCCATTAGCTCATCCAGCACAGCTTAATCACATATATATATACATATATATATATATACTTATTCCCCCCTTCCCACTTCCTTTTATTACTATGTATATGATTTCACTCTATTAGCTCTTCTACTGTATATGTATATTCTCCCTATTTTTTTGTTTAATTTGTTTGTGTAAATAAAAACTAAAAAACTGAAAACAAATCAGCCACTGGTTAGCGATAAGCTTTTTCTTTTTTTAATTCTCATCTGATCTTATCGCTCGGTTTCCCTTTTATTTGAGCAACCTTGACCGGAATGGCTATTTTTTTTAGTTGTATAATAGAATAGTTACACCAAAATTCAAAATTACAGTTATATTACATAGGACCGTAATCGAGATGCTACTACCAATCATACGTCAAGAAGCTTTTCATTGGGGGCATCTATGAGATGAATTATATATCCTTGTTGGTGGTCTTCCATTTAAATTGCAATCCCTTACAAAAGAGTCTTATCTAAGCGCATTGTATTGGGTATTGTGTGCAGATTAGATCTTGCTTTTTGAAGCACACAATGGTTGGCTTGTATTATTGGTCAGACAAGCGTGATAAAATTTACCCATGATAACGTCCTCAACATCAAAGGCAGATCGTATTCCTTCACCAGCGATTGCTATTTGAATAACAACTGTATGTAGACAATGGTCTAGATAATAACATTTACTAGTAATCTAGACACCTAAAAGCGGTAACTAGTGTTTAAAAAATCCTCTAAGCCTACAACAGAAACTCAAGTTGAAAGCTACGTTCAATTATTTTGTGTGTCAAGTGTCATCATCTTTTAATAAACAAAAAAGTATCTCATTAAATGTGCTACTACGATATTAGAAAAATACAGCATGATCGAAATTATAGAGTTTCCTATTGAGTTGCCTTGTTTGATTTTCTCATAACTTCAAATATGAGGTTCATACGACTTCATACGATGGGTTCGGGTGAGTGTTTGTATCACCCAGCTACTTCAGGCATTTCGTTTTCGTGCGAGAGTTCCATAAGAACCATTAATGTCAGTCCACTGGATAAATCTAAGCTTAAGCAGGTGAAATCATAGAATCTCACAGGTCATTTGGATAAATCATGATGAATCATGAAAACATGACATTGAGAGGATCATAGAGATCTCATTCAGCCTGTAGTTTCTAATTTACCCGAGATGATTCAAGCTGAAATACGCCCTAGTCAACGGGAGCATGGCTTTTGCGGTATATTTTAAGGATATTATCATTACTACGCTACATTTGGGTGGGAAAAGAGTTGATACATTGTATTACCATCACGATAAAATGCTCATGTAGACGGAGTTGTTCTAAACAGATAAAGATAAGAGTCTTCCAATGGCTACCATTACCATAGCAACGCCATATTACCAAGTTACCGCTGTAATACGTAGATGTTTGTGTGTATGGGAGAACTTTTCAGCTTACAGTCTCTTTTTATCCCTTATCAATTCTCATTGTTACCCATTCAAATAAAGCCACAGTGTAACACCAAGTCAAGAAGAAAAAGTGCTACACTCCAATTTTCCACGGCATCCTCCACATTGAATCTTTGTTTGTAATACACGCTACAATGCCTTCTATTATTTGCTGATCAAGGATCCAGCAGAAAAACTCCGTTTGGCTAGTTCGATGAGACAAAAACCCTTTTACTGCTGTAGTCTAAATTATCGACCCTCGTGGCAATAAAAACACATTTCAACATAAACATTATACAAAAGTTTTCGTTGTGTAGCCTTAAATGAATCCAATGTATGTTGACCCTTACATTCGTATATCGCACAATAGGCATTGGCTGAAAAATAACGCTAAAAAGAAGAATAAGCACAACAAATCTGAAGCAATAGCATCAACACCAGCACTGATAAAGAAAAAAGGTAGACATTTGCAACATGAAAACAAGTTCAATCCTGAAGTGATCGACACTTTCTGCTTTCACTGGCCCGACATGCACTCTTATGTGCTTGTTCGAGTTTTGGAATCCACCATAGCCATACTACCAGTACGATCAAGGCTTGCCTTTCTTTATTTCCATCACGCTCCTTTACCTACACATCCTTCACCACAAGATTTACGAAAAGCATTAAGACCCGTCGCTGCAGCACACGGTTCTCCTAAACGAATTCATGACATGTTTAAAAGCTGGAAACATACATTAGCTATTGATGAGGAGAAGCTTGGAGGAGAACAAGTAGACATGGGTGATGCTAATACAGAGCATGAAGAAGATTTATTTGCAAACAAAAGTGATAGCAACAGTAGCAGCGACGATAACAACAACGCCAACAACACTTCTTCCTCGACATTCAACAAAGTGACAGACACACCTCCATCGACGCCCAAGGTCCATGCGAATGTTACACTTAGTGATGTCTTGTCATATGAACGGAATCTGCGCAATGGTTGGATTCATGCATCGTGCACTGTGACAGATGACGAAAACATGTTTGATAACAATGTCATCTTAACAACAAAGCATACTGTACTCAAGCTAACGGCTCGATGTTTCTCGGAAAAGATGATGTTTATGAATCTAGTTAAATTGCAGCACGCTATGTTACGAAATCTTACATTGGACGCAGAAAACCTTGATGCCAATGAAGACTCTGACATCGATGATGATGACAACAATGCTCATCCAACTACTCGTCGATCATCTTCAAAGTCAAATACAACTACAATAGGAGTGTAAGTGGCCAGAGTACGATGTAGATAATACATGCCATTAACCACCACTGCTATAGTCGAGAATTATCAAACAGTATTGTAGCAAAGAACTTCCAGAGAGAAACTGAGCAGAAATTATACAACATTCAACAACTGATTTACAGAATAAACGCTGCCAAGCAAGACATATCCGATTATACACGACAACTATTAGAATTGGATCAATCTCTAGATTCCACAATGGATACCACTTTGAACATACAGTTTGGCCCGCTTAAACGAGTACTGGATTATGTGAATCATCAATTGGCCGATTCAATCACTCAATACCATACTGATCGATCGAGGATTGCTCAATTGCAGGAACGTGTCTCTGTGCATACCGCCTTTCTGAAAGGAGCTTCACAGAGATACGAACAAATTAAGAAAAGAGTTCGTAGTCATGCCTGGTATCCATGGTTATATACAGGTAATTTAGGAACGACTTTCATCATTGTTCTTTCAACTCAATGCGTGTTTAAAATTAGGGTTGGCTAGTCTAGTGTTGCTGATATCAATGATTGCTGCATATTACTTTTACTATATAAATTAGTCTCCCTATCAATAAATGCTGCCACGCTTTTCCATTGATCTATTAATCAGATGCAAAAACTCGTTATTTATCTACCAGCATGGCTTGCAGTAAGTACCTAATACAATTTTCGACAATTTGGCATATTGTATTTGTATGGGCAAATCGCAACAGTTGTTAAATATGTATTGATTACTATAATGCACAAAAAAAAACCAGAAAAAAGAAGCCTGGCCAGACTATAGCACTTTCAATTTGCATCCTCCCTTTTAATGAGCTCGAAACATCAATCTACTTCCATTGATGAAAGGCATTTTGGCTGGCCAAAATTTAGAGATTTTACAAATAAAAAAAGTCTCGTAATAAACAAAGTTTCAGAGGTTACGTTCAGCCTTAATTGGAGACCAGAGTTATAAGCCTTCGACTTCGTTTGCTTACTATACGCGATAGTGATTGTATTAAAACGTGTAGGAGGGAACCCTTGAACAGTTTA
>DF836504.1:13058-34045 GCA_000950595.1 Mucor ambiguus
AAAAAACGCAAATTACAGCGAAATTCGAATACATTTGAGGCATGATTTCTCAGGCTAAAAGCTGCTTTAGACCTTCAGAATAGCGCCAAACAATTGATTTTGACTTGCGCTTACTTACTGACACCTTCGCTCAACTTTTTGGAGACAAAAAAAATATCATCAAAAATTCATCAAAAAGTATGAGGGATACCTCATACTTTTCATCGAAAATCAAACGATTGCGTTTTTTAACCCAAAAATGAAGACTTTTACTATAGCATACATTGAATCAAGATGTTTCTATGGACCCAAGGCGCCCCCTAGAACTTTGCTTGTGAGACCTTTATATGAAGATTCTCGACATTTTTGCCCAAATCACCATTTCATATTTTCTAATATTTCTCATCAAGCTTTTTAACAAGACCCTATTTAATTGGCATTATTGGAAGCGCCTCAAAAAGTACTCCAAGAAAGTATTAGGAAGCGTGAGATGATCAGCATAATCTACATAGTCGAATTTAACAAACAAATAAAATTGATGTCGATTTTGGCCAAATCCGACCAATCTGAGCACAGGGAACCGGCGTTTAAATTGTTTCGGGTCCTGGCAAAATCAACGCCTTTCTTGTCCTGAAAGCAATTGATGCTTTTGAAGCTGATAAAAATAGTATTGCAAAGAGAGATATACTATTGTGGACCTTGAATAGCTTTGTGTGAATGTGTATATATATTTTTCTTTTGACTCTTGAAAGCGTAATTTCATATTTTATGACAATTTGATTGGGCTTAACACTACACCTATTGGCTCCACGCGAAATAAAACTTGAAACGCCAATCCTGAAAAAAAATTATTCGAGCGCGTTTGTTTCTGTCAATTATGGTGAAAGCTAGTCAAAAGAACGAAGTGGCTACCAAACCAAAGTTCCAACAAACAAGGTAAGGACATCCAAGTGACGAATGACTAGGCGTCAGCTAACAGATCAAGTCAATGATTAGGCTATGCTTTGCCCCGGTGTCGTCGCCTTCAACGATCAGTATGAAGAAGGACAATTATGCAGAGAAACTGGAACAAGAAATTCTCGATTTAAAGATTACCATCGATCAAGAGCCAAATGAGCATGAGGATATCTGCAAAGGATGCGATGTAAGCGGATGGAGGTCTTCGTATGAATTCTGGCTTGAACTGACTGTAATACCATGTAGATATCAAGGCCAAGAATTCACTGTACAGCACTGAAGCAAGATTCTACTGAACCTTGTGCCTATAGTTTCTGTGACGCCTGTGTCAAGAAGTGGGCAAATGAAGACATGGAGTGGATTAAGAGCAATGATACAGATTTTGTGTATCGAAATGGAGATACAACACAGCATAGACCAGGCTTATCAGGCTTCAAATGGGCATGTCTTGTGTGTAGAGGATTATGCAAATGCCGGTAAATAAAGAACGCTGTTTGACAGGCTTCTGGATGTACTAACATCAAAAACACAGATATTGCTCAAAGCAATCAGTAGTGCCAAAGTAAGCCAAGTTCGCAGTAACAAAGAAACAATGACGTGAACGTTTGATTCATCATGTAAATGTATAGGAAAAAGGGGTCAAAATTGCTGTTCAACATGGCGCCAGTAAAGCCAATTGATCCGCCAGAACTTCAACAGTTGGAAATGTTATATTCTGAAGAGGAGATTTGGATACGTTTACAAATTCGCGAGTTTATTTTTCGATTTGGAGAGTTATACGGATTAGATGACAGAGTGCTTTCCAACCTGCAAAACGTTCAAGGTGATTGGAAGATCAAAAAGTTGGGTGCCTATTTAGTATATCACTGTCTGTTCATCATGAGTCAATCAACAGAATATGACGCACCACTTTCACCGCTTACAGAAGAGACAATACCGCAAAAAGCCAAATCTATACTGAATGGATGGTTCAAGGAGAAAAAACTCACTACATATTACCTGGACAACCAATCAAGGAACCAAGCGCTCATGGATATCTTGACAACAGAGGGCATGACATGCAGAAGATGGCAGGATGTAGCTGAACTGCTTGCATTAGCCGAACATGAGGACATTCCCATCCCTACGCTTCCGCCGCTAAAAAAACCAAAACTTGAAAACGAGGACGACGAAGAGTACGATGTTATGGATATAGATCAAGAGGAAGAGCTGCTGAGGGAAATTGAGAGATATCGCAAGCCTGTTCGAAATACAGCACTCTTACCAGCCCAAACGGAACTCAAGTTGGTCTGCATGTTACTTGAATTACTTTTATACCATACCCAAATTCGACAATCATTGAGTGTGCCCAACCATGGAGGTTCAGCCAGCAGAGGGGTGCGAGAAATGGCGCTCGAACTTAAAAAGTACATTAAGGAATATAATGTGGAAGCAACCCAAAAGAAGAGCAAACAATACAAACTGACAACTCGCATCAATCAACTGATGGCAGTTCGTGGTAAAAAAGAAGAACTGAAGAATGCACAAATCGAGCTGGATGAATTGGAGACATTGATACGGGATGAACGCATCGATCTAGAGACGAAAAAGATTCAGCTAAATGTAGCCAGTGCTAAATCACAGAAGCGGATGGAGCCTGCAGGTGTCGATATGCTAGGCAATCAATATTGGATCTTTAATGATTTGCTAGATCACTTGAACCACGCCTCTGATTATCGCAACAGTGAACAATGCTGGGCGTACGGTATTGTTATCATTGGCCCTGGCTTGATTCATTCAGAAGAGCATGATATTCAATGGTGGTATATCAAAGGAATCGAAAACATGAAGCATCTAGTCAAGTGGATTCAGCAACAAACAGACGAAAAGGATACTGGTGATCTTGCAAAGAAGATCAAGGAAAGAATTGACCATCTTACTGCATTGGAATGTGTTGTCTATGGTGAAGGCTTCTTTGCAGTGTAAAAAAAAATGAATAAAATAGTACACTATCATTGATTGATGCATTATAATACTTGCAAGGGGATTCCTCATTTGAAAGATGTATCAAATGAACGTACTTCACCGCCATAAAGATGAAACTGATTTGAGTGTCGCTCACAATGGCTCATGTTTTCATGTTCATAGCGCGATGAGTACCTGTAGCACATAAAATCTGCCCTCCTTACTAGCGCATCTCCTGTATGATTTTTAACATACTATCAAATACCAAGAGTATATCAGTAGCGCAAGAAAATCAATGGCACATTTAAGTGACGCTAAAATAAGCCTGCTAACTCGATAAAATGATAGTGGGTACATTTTAAAACTGAAATAACACTGGTTGTCATGGATTCAGATGTATTTTACCTCTCAAATGCATAGTATAGTCTGATTCAGGAAAACCTACATACATTATTTGTATATATATACACAATGCATGTAGAGTAGAGTAAGAAATTGCATTGACATGAAATTATCAGCATCTCAGCTCCGTGGTAAATTATAAATTATCATGCTATTTATACGAGTTATTTTTGAAAAACGAATAGCATCTAAAATTAGATACCATTAACAAGGGATGTTTGATATACACTCCCTTCCAGAAGCAGCAGCAGCAGCAGCAGCAGCAACAACAGTAGCAGCAACAACAGAAGCAGCAATAGGTGTAGAAAGAAGGGAGAAGCAGGAGGGAGGAGGTAAAGCAAAGCAAGCCTTAGTTAAAAAATGACGAGTGTCATGCGAGTTGCATTTCTTTGTGAAATACCCCATCACTGCTAAACCCTACTTTTTGATTTTAGTAGTATTTCTTCTGTTCGGTGGTAATGATGGATATCTATATTTATTATGCGTTGATATCGCAATCTATTCAAAGAATACAAGAAAAAAGTGGGTCATTTGCATGATTTCAATTAGCAGCGTGAAGAGGCATTTCTGTACGCTAAATGCATATAATCAATGTAAACGCATTACCATGTGAGATATGAGAATAGAGAAAGATATCTTTTTTGTCAACTTATTATTATCATGATGAGGCCTCCCTTACTTATTTCATTCTCTTTTTCTCACTTTTTCTCTCTCTCTCTTTCTTTCTCATTTTCATTTGCACAACTCCCTTTCTTGTCTGTCTTTTTGAAATCAACTCCTGCTTTCTTTATATATTTTCATTATTGTGCTGAAATAAGGCTCCTATTTAGAGATTGGATATAGTTTATAATACACTTTCTTCTTGTTTGACATTCGACTTTTTTTCTTTTTCGATTCTTTCCTTCCTCTCTCTCTCTCTCTCTCTCTCTTTTCATCAAGATGCAATCCACCATGGCTTCATTTGCTCCAGATCAGCCACAGCCATACTTTTATCCACCTGCTATTCCGGAATATCAGAGATCTAACCCCAATTCCCGAAGAGCATCAGCAGCAACTGTCGCAAATCATTCATCCAGCAGATCATCTCGGTCAGTGCGAGACAGACGTCGTAGCTCTGGTGCTATCTCAACGCATTCTCAGCAACAAAAGCCCAAGAAATGCATTGGGGATTATGTAGTAGGAAAGACGCTGGGAAAAGGTGCTTCAGGTACAAAACCATGAATTCAGGCACACACATACATGGACACGATATCTTAATTTTATTATAATTAGGCCGAGTTAAATTAGGTGTTCATAGACACACAGGAGAACAAGTTGCTATAAAAATCATCAGCAAAGCGCATTTGGCTGCAAATCCAGCCATCGAAAAAGCTGTACGAAGAGAAATTGCCATTATGAAATTGATTCACCATCCAAATGTCATGTCGCTCATTGATGTGATTGACGATCCAGCTTCTTCAGACTTGTAAGTACCTCTCTCTTTTCCTCTCCTATCATTCATCTTGATAATTATTATGATTATCTCCTCCCACCCCTCGCTCTCCTATTAACACCATGAATCACGAAATTCCCCTATGTATATAATATAACACAACTCCTATATTCAACCATTTTCAAAATAGATATCTCATACTGGAATATGTTGAGGGTGGCGAGCTGTTTGAATACCTTGTCAGCAAAGGAAGGTTAGGTGAAGCTGAGGCAAGACACCATTTCCAGCAAATCATCCTGGGTCTCGATTATTGCCATCACCATCTGATCTGTCATCGTGATTTGAAGCCTGAAAATTTGCTTTTGAACTCTAGAAACAGCATTAAAATTGCTGATTTCGGTATGGCATCACTCCAACCGTTAGGCTCCATGCTTGAAACTAGTTGCGGGTAATATGCCTATAGCTGGATAGGTTAGACTCGATTTTTTTTCACTCACCCTCAATTGCACAGGTCTCCTCATTATGCTAGTCCTGAAATTGTTGCCGGCATGCCATACAACGGCTCCTCCTGCGATATCTGGTCTTGCGGTGTTATTCTGTACGCTTTATTGACTGGTCATCTCCCTTTCGACGATGAGAACATCCGCCAACTGCTAAAGAAGGTCAAGTCAGGTAAATACATTATGCCAGACAACATATCGCGCTCAGCTCAAGATCTCATCCGCCGTATTCTCGTTGTTGATCCATCCAAGAGACTCAACATGCAGCAAATCATGTCGCATCCATGGTTTCGGGAAACTGAACCCATCAACATCTCTGTGCTTCCAATCCCTCCTACAGAAAAAGAAATCGGCCAGCCTGTGAGTGATGCTTCTGAAATTGATGATCGCATACTGGAAACAATCAAGTTCCTGTGGGGCGAATCAAGCAATCAAGCAGTGATCAATGCATTGATTCAAAAAGAGTAAAACATCTTTTTATAGCTTTTTTTTCAGTTGTTATTAACCAGCCCTTCATGTAGACATAACATGCAAAAGGTGGTCTATGTGCTTTTGCAACAGCATGCAGAGAGATATTGGCAGGCAGATCACGACGACGAGAGTGACGATGACACTGAGGACGCTTATTCGGGTAAGATATCTTGTTGAATTGATGTATAAAACCATGTATTCACTCCGTCCCCCAGATGCCCCTAGACGTCGTTACAGAACCATTGGCCATAGAACAGAGCGTGACAGACGCTGTCTATCGATGGTAGACGCCAATAGTAACATTATCAATTCAGGGTCTGCTACTACAGCCAGAAAGAGCTCCGCTGCAGTTGTAGGCAGTCGTCCAGTTGCACCCTGGATGCCGTCGGATGCTTCTGTGCCTTCATCACCCGTGCATTCCAAACCCGAAGTGTTTCGTCGCTATTCCGCTGCTACGATTCGCTCTGAACGTGCACCGACATTTGTCGTGGATGATTTACCTGCTAGCCCTGCAGTACCCAGTGATGAAAAAAAGCCCAAGATGAAGAAGAGCGAGACCTTTTACGCTCGATTTGTCAAAAATGTTCTGTCACCTTCTCGCAGACAGAGCAAGGATGCAAGGTAAAGATGGAGTACAATGTAGTTTATATGTGTGTGCACCAGTTAACCTTATTCTTTCATGTCAATGCAGGAACAACCAAAACACACAAGTACCTCCCTCTGCATCTCAACAGAGCAACAGTGCAACTACTACAAGCACAACTACAGCGCCATCGAGCCCAGTTACTCCAACCCCTACTTCAAGGCCAATTACTGCAACACTGGTTGGCACATTAAGACGCAAGAACCCCTTCAACCGTACACCAATCAATACAACTGATTTTGCCATCTCTTCTACATCAATGAAGGAGCCTGCCTCGCCTACAGTACCACCCAAGTCAACACTGAGACCCACAAGCCATATCTTGCAGCGCAACAAGGTAGACCCGTCTGACGAAGATCCCGAGGAGGAAAGCATCATCTTGGAACAACAAAAGGAGAACCGCAAATCAAACAAATCAGCTACTCTCAGCGCTAAACGACTCTCGCTTCGTATTCCTAATGCCTTTAGAAACGACTCTACCATCAACTCGTCGTCCACAAAGAAATTCGGCTTTACACTTGGCTCCAATTCACGTAAACAGAGAAAGCAGCTGGATCTGTCACTCTTTCAAACCGAACAACAGCAAGCTCAGCAAAAGGAAAAGACAGATAGCACTGTCGCTAGCAGTAAAAAGACACTTGTTGCTGATTCAAGTCTTTTACCTCCTCCTGCTTTATCAGATGGTAGTACATTAAGTAGTAGTAGTAGCACATGCTCAAGCACTCACAGTGGTTATTATCAAGCCTCAACACCGCCTGTGCAAAAAGTACCACCTACATTCAAATCTGTCATGAATAAGCAACCCAATAGCAACGTATATGCCGCTGGAAACCCTCGTAGATCCAGCCAACTATCATTCAAGTCCATGGATCGCCGAGGCAGCAACATTAGCACATCTACATTGGCCCAACAGCAACAGCATATGAATAACAACAGGCCCACTACGCCCAGTCTGCTGTCCAACAGCTCCACGATTGCCTCACCCACTACACCCAGCAGTAAAAATAACAGCATTCCATCACAGCCAGCCAAGGCATCATGGCTTAATAATTTATTCTTCTTCAAACAGCCCAAAGTGTGCTCCCTGGTGGTTTACAGCACACACACAGCTGGTATTTTAAGGTCTTTGCATCGCTTAATGAACAAGGTAAAGTTGATATGGTACATTACATTTAAAACTGTACTAACCAAGAGTCCTTTTATTAGACAAATGAAGCTAGATTCTACGAAAAATGTGACAGAACAGGTGTTACTCGATACAAGGCTGAAATCAAGACGAAATCACAAGACGGCCAAAAACCACGTCAAGTTAAATGTAGAATTGATTTAATCATGTCTGACTTGGATCCTCAAAGCTGTGTGGTTCAATTTACTCAACAGCAAGGCGATGCTGTCTTGCTAAATACAACAATCCAACAATTGCATGAAGCCATCTTGAAGGAATACCCATGTCCCTCCAACATCATCATGGCCTCAGAGTCTTTCAAGGAGATGAACTCTGTCATTACTTCGGGTACTTTAGTCGAAGATTACTAGAAAATTCTTACTATTTCTACAACTAATTATTACATCCATCTGTTTGCAACTACTAATAAAAACGAGAAAACAACTGCCATCAAGTGATTTAAGAGTGCATTTATCAACTATAACTCAGTGTTATTTACGATTGGTTGGTTCTAGCATGAATAATTTGAATATCAGGAACACCCAGCTCAGCCTACAATGGTAAATCAATGATCCGTTGAGTTGTCCGACATGGTTTAGAGTACTTACTCTAGGTACACTGTTGGTAGTCGACCTCTGTCCCTGAGAAACAGATAAATCCTCAACTGGGTTGCTCCTGCTAGCCTGCTTGTCTCTGTCATTAACGCAAACAAAGTAGCTGCAACTCTAAACGGTATCTCGTTTGAGTTTACACTGTCCTCATGCAACACGCATAAATACAAACCTCTGACCATATCGATTGACACTCCCAACAGAAACTAAACCCACATAATGTACAGTCCACTTTATTGCAGCCTTCATCTCGATTGATCATGATGGAGCAACTGGGGCATTTTCTACTATTTTCCATCTTCCATCTCAGTGTTTCCACATCATCTGCATTTGACCTTGCCACTTCACTCTGTTGTATCAGTTGCTTCATGTTCTCCTCGCATGTTGCAACATGAGGATGACTATCTTGTCCGCATTGCAAACACATTTCCCTGCAACATGTTGGACTGAGGGCAACAGCGTTATTAGTATGCGTTAAAGAGGAACAGCGCCAACTTACCAACGCATGTCTGGAAACATGGAAATGTGATCAAACTGCAGTTTCTTCCAAGTGTCTGGCCTCAATTCAAGTTGCAGTATTTTGAGCGAGATATCCTTTGCCCTCGTTGCCTGATCTACTATTTGGCATGTTTGAAGTAGCTTCGTGAGTAATTGGTGGTGGATATCTATGATGGTTGAGTTTCTCCATTCCATCTTTTCAAACAATCGCACGTAATAATGTTGCCGAACCTTGCACTCAACCAGCTTGAGCCTCTGCTCATCTGAAGCGCATTGCGATCTGGCTGTGCTGAGAAAGTTGTGGATCATGGCCGCTATTACTTTGGACTGACTGATAAAATAAGTATACGCTGTGTATATTTTCATGCAAATGCCGTTACTCACTTTTTATCATAGATCCTTTTAAAATCACATGGAGCCATTTCTGTTTCACAATGCGAACAGCATCTAGAAAAACTTCGAAATGGTTGATTGAACTTGTTGTAGAGGTCAGTGATGGCGGCTGGTACGTATTTCGACCATTCTGCCTGATGCACATAGACTCTGCAGACGGGACATTTGATTTTTGTTATGCTGAGGCCCCAGCTTGATTGAACCACATCTGTAACATAACTGTAACTTGTTTGTTAGTGTCATACATGCATTTTACAGTGCTGCTCCATACCGTTGGAAGCATTCCAAACAAAACTGATCTCTACAGTATTCCAGACACAAGTCGAGTTTAGAGTCAAAGCAAATACTACATCTCTCCAGGTATCGGTTGAGATCGTCTTCATCGTCTTGGTCACTCATATGAGTAAGATCGAATAATGACGGACGTTGTGGCTCTTTGCTTGTGAAAAAGACATTGATAATGTACAGAAACCGGATGTCTCTTGGAATCACCATGATCTTGGTCATGAATCTTGATATGGATATACAGCATTTTGTTAGCGCATAGACAGGGAATAGTATCAAGAATAAGATGAGCAGTGAAATGGGATGCTTTGACCATGCTTTGATTGCTGAAACAGGAGTTTGAATGAACAGACGGTACACATATTCAATAAAGAGGATAGTCAAGAGGTGCAACAGATAGGTGGATTCATTCGTTTTGCCGTTAGCTTGCTGCTGCTGCTGCTGCTGGTGTGCTTGTCGTTGGCGCAAGGCATTCATGTTTTTTAATATATATATTTATAAGGGAAAAAAAAGGAGAGAATCCAAAAAGGAGATGTACACTAAATGAACATAAGAAATGCACACACACTCAAAACAGAGTTACACACATTGCAATCATGTCAACTTTTCACACTGAGCCACCTGCACACTTTATTTCTCGCTAAACCCACTGGTCAATGGATGTTTCTCTCCAATGACAAAAGGGATAGTTGCTTTCTGATAGTAGTCTGGATAGAGCTCAATGTTGTTGATGACGGTATCCAGTAAATGAGCTTGTCCTGAAACGACGCCAGGCGCATCAGAGAAGGCAACCGCTGTAATGTGAACATGAAAATGATAGTAGGATGGCTGATAGTGGATGAATAATCGCAGCTGACTTGGTGATAGATTTGCCTTCTCCTTGACGAGTCTGTAGCTTGCCTCTCGCAACCTTTTCAAGAGGCCCACATGTTGGCTTGAGAGCGACCGCAACGACAAAATATCAGATCGCATCGAGATAGCCACCCAGTACAAGGTTTCATTGCGTCCATCCCATTTCATGTCTGGCAGAATGACAAACCCATTCTCGGGATCATGGTCATGGAAAATAACTCGATCCGCTTCAGCCGACCCATTGAGAATGTTGTGCACCCATGTCGTGCGTTTTCCAGGGATGCTTTTGATGTAGGGCAATGTGATGGATTCGTATTGCTCGGGTGTCTCGACAAGCATGACGCGAGATTGTGCCTCGTACTTGGCGATGTGGACATCTGTAGCTGGGTAGATGGTTTTGATACGGGTATCAGGGTCCCTGCTCTCGAGACGAGCCATGCACCATCCATATATGTTGTTTTCAACAATGTCATCCATCGTGTTGCTGTTGACGGTGTGGGTTAAGCTGGATATATTCGTATCATCGTACTGTGTCTTTTCAAACGAGATGATACAGTCTTTTCCGTCAATCTGACCCAATACATAAACAAGCTTGGCTCGTGTGTCGTTGGCTAATACACGAGTGAATTGAAACTTTGATACGATATCCTTTACAGTGGACATTGGTTGACGAGATAAAAGGGTGTTGATTTCGGAACAAGAAGAAGCGATAGAGTGCACAAATGGGTTGTTTTCATGCTACACACACCGCCCATTTCGAAGCGAAAGGGGGGTTAAACCAGGCTCTTACTATTGTATACATAATATTTATTCAAGAATTGACATAATTAGAAGGGAAAATACCAGACTGTCCATTCAATGAGCCCTCCCACCAACCGCTATCGTCTTTTTTAGTTACTGTAATAATATCGCCTTGTCGGATGTTGAGCTCTTCTGCATTCACGGCCTCAAAATTATACAATGCTACCACGGTTTCCGTAGGGGGAGACGGCTGAGCTGATCCAGGCATGGGAGGAGGTGGTGGAGGTGGTGGAATGTCGTCATGTTGAGTGCCAGTGCTATCAACAAACTGATCCACAGCTGGAGGTGTTGTGGGAGAAGTATAGTAGCTATCCGACACTGATGCTGCTGTGTCCATGATATTAGCTACTGGTGCAGCATCATTTTGTGGGTTAATGTACTCTATATAATTGGCAGGCACTAAACCAACTTGATCTCCGAGCTGTGCTTTGATCCAGCCTGTGCCATCATCTGGCTCCACAATGGTCAGCACATCTCCTTCCGCTATGCTGAGTTCATCGACATTCTGTGCATCATACGCATACAGGGAGCGCATGTAGTCTGGCGAAGAGGATGCAGCAAAAGACGGCGCTATGGCAGATGTAGGCTGGTCGTAAGTGCTTGTCGAATAGCTTGCTGGGATAGAGCTGATGGATCCACCACTGACGCTTTCTTTTCGAACGGCTCTGGTGCTAACAGGCTGTAATGTGGATGGCAAAGGCTGGGGATTGATCTGACCTTTCTTTTTGCTGCAATTAGGAGCAACTTTCATTTCACATTTTGCATGACAGTTGAAACCACACGCTCTACATGTAAGCCCCTTATTTGACAGACCCCAAATGGTGCTATTGCACAAATCACAGGTTGTTGGAATTGTAAAAGATGAAGACTTGAAGTCGTGGTTTTCTGCACGCAAACCGTCATCACCAATGTTCTGTATAATCAAATCGACTTCGCTCTTGACACGCACTTTTTGAGTTGATAATAGCGTGATATCTCGAATCAAATCCATCAATTTCTGCAACAAACGCATGCTTGGTTACACGCTGTCGATACTAGGGCAATCACTGGACCTACCTCGTTTGATTTATCATACTCTGCGGAAGCCCTGTTTTCTATTGCTTTCACTGCTGATTCTAGTTGGCTCATGTCTGCGGATCGTTTTGATAAATCATCGGCCAACACATCCAGTTGCCTGCGGTCCTTGATGAGTTTGTTGTTGAGGAAGATGACAGCAGAATCACTTGCTACCAGATTATCATCTCGATCAATGATGGTTTCCGCAGCATTGGCTCCACCATTCCAAGGTATAAAAGTAAAAGTGACATTGGCAGCCTTTTCAGTAGCCTCAACAGCGCCCAGAGCAGAGCGAGTGAACACACCCGCGTCGATGGAAGGACTCAGCTTCTCGATAGACACCAGTGTGTCGTCGTGGCACTTTTGCACTGTGGTGATCAACTGGGTCTCCATATCAATGTAGTTTTTCAAGATGGACTTTAATGCAGTAATGCGAGATGCGTCCAAGTCTTCCAAGTGCTGTTGATAGGGTTAATTAGCCATCAGTGGATTAAATTAAAATTAATGCAATGACACGCTTACATCAGCCAGGATTGGGATATCATCTTCAAAGTATTTTTCTCTTTCAGCATTGGCAACACTGATTGACAGCAGATACAAGTTCTACATCAAAGAGTTAGGTCCAAAACAATACACACACTCTCTTTCGCAACAAGCCTACTTTTTTGTTGTCTCGGTCCAAAAGACAAGCGTCCATCTGTCTCTGCAACTTGTCGACATCGCCACTTGATTTGCTGATTTTAGCCTTGATATTCTCAATCTCTGCGCATGCATCGTCATACAGCTGTTTGGCCTTGTCCTTCTCGGCGTATGTCCTGTCTCTCTCAGACTTGAGCTTGTGGTAAAAAGCGGCATGTTTCTTTCGAGATTCCTCCTTTCTGACAGCAGTTCCCCTCAATGAATCCACAACCACATTGTTCAAATCGTCCACCAACCGAAGTCTGCTCTTTGCCACCAGTGCTGTCTGATCAAGTAAATGCGACCAGGCCGAAGCCGTCGTACTAAGCTCCAGTTAATCCCCCATTTACCACATCATGCTGTCTATGCTATGCTAACCTGGACGTGTCATCCCAATCCCAATCATCTTGCTGGTCGGCTGTGTTGCCAGTCTTTTTGTTGCTATTGTGTGCTTTGTACTTTCTCGTCAAAGTGTCCAGCTTTTGAGCATATTCACGCTCAATGTTACTTCTTTCCTTGATGAAATTGCGGAATTGCGTCAACGAGTTGATGCCATCGCCCACATATTTTAATATCGATGGTACTTGGTCCTGTTGGTGCTTGTCAGCATAGTTCGCTTTGATATTCGCTTTCAACTGAAAATACTACCTTCAAGTCTGTACCAAACGTCATAGTGTCTGTGAATGGAAGAAAAAGGAAAGAAAGGAAAAAACACAGCCCATTTATATTCAACTCAGAGCTTGATGTTGGCATGAAAAAAAAAAATATATATATACAGGGCTTTTATTAGGTAATATTATGTACAGTAGGCTGTGAATGGTAATGACTAGTCTTGGTAAGAGACGAATTCCTCAATGATATCTGATTGGATTCTGGTAAAGAAATCCATAAACTGTATATGAAGCTCCATTAGTAAGTTTGTGCGAATGTCGGTGACATGTTGTCTCAGGAAATTGGCATCTTCGTCAGCCATCGTGTCTTGGAACGACAGCACAATCTTCTTGGTACTGCTGAGCCAGTGGAACCACGACTGCTCCTGCTCCCTCTCATTCAGTGCCACCATATCCTGCTTGACCTTTTCCAAGAGATTATAAGCGTCCACTTGATCCATCAATTTCTTGGCGACAATCCCGTTCAGAGACGACAAGAAGGACAAGATCTCCTCCTGATCATCCGCATACAGCAGCCTCTCGTCCCAGACTGCAGGCCAGTTTTCCTTGACAATGGGCTCAATGGACGCATAGACATGGGTGTTCATTGCTTGGATGTGCTTTCCAATGAGCGATGGCATTCTGTTCAGCTGCTTGTCTATTTTTACCATGAAAGAAAAGAGGAGGTTTTAGATTTATCTAAAATTCCATAAAGGCGAGCATCTCTTTACCTGAAATAACTTTGAAACCCATTGAATCCGCTTGCAGTGTTAATATATTCTTCATTGACTCTTTTGGTAAATGAATCAAATTGATCAAGAGTTCTTCGCTTTCAGTGCTAAGCGTGGCGTCCACAAGGTTTTCATAGTACTCAATCACGCTACCATAGACAGTGTTTTCTGGGGCGTCAATAGAGTCTTCATGTGGCAGTGAGGATGGCACAAAAGCATGTTGTACAGGCAGCGCATTGACCTGGTACAAAAGAAACAACAAGCATACAAAAGAGTAGAGAAATAGCCTCATTGTGGTGATAAGAGAGAGAAAAGAGAAAAAGAGCAAGGTAGATTGATTTGTATGCAACATGAAATATGAGGGTTTATATACAAACGGATCCAAATCATTGCATTTCACCCTTGATTGGCTTGGACAGAAAGGAAATCGGTTAAATCAAGTTTCGGTTTGAATTGAATAGGAGACATGTATTATTTTGAGAGCACTTGTTTTTCATTCATGTGGGGGGGAGGAAGGGGAGCCAAGCAGCAAACAGCAGCAAACATGATACAAGGACATGGTATGCACGCATTTGTTTATGTTTGGTGATAGGATGGTTATTTATACATATTTAGCTGACAACGTTACATCGTTGTATAGACACGTATTTCTGTTCTTTGTTCTACAACCTCATCGCGTGGCGTGTCCTCACATGTCTGAAGCCGAGGTATACGGTAGCGGATTCAATTGGCAAAAGGTGTTTGAAACTCGAATCTGGCATCATTGTCATGGCATCTTATCAGTTACAAGGTTTATAGCGGGTAGTGTTTATTAGAAAGAGAGTCTATTGAACAGTACACTTGAACAGGCTCAATCAGTACCGTGCATCTTACTTTCCAATGGCATACCTAGCAGTGAACAACAACACAAAGTGAGTGAACCGTGGCATGTTTAGTTTCGTGTTACAGTCGATTACATACCACTTTTCTCGACAATCGACCGCATTCCTTCTCACTAGACGTTTTTTATCGTCCAACGCTGTTGACAGCTCCTTGACTACAGATGGCTTAAATGGCCTCAGCACATCTGGCTTTCCTTTCAGTGCAATGCTGGCTAGACATTCTAATGCGGCTATTCTGACATTAGCAGACTGGAATCGGGTCAGTCTCAGTAGTGCATGAATAAAGGACCCAAGATGCTGTACGACGAGGTCCTGGGCGTTTGGCACAATGTCCTGTGCTACGGTCAACGTAGAACTAACAAGATTACTGTCGTGTGACGACAGGGCAACAATGATCGGCAGCATGAGCTATTATCAGGCGGGTTAGCCGGCATGAGGTGATGGTTTTATCCGTAGACTTACCCTGTGTAATTCATTTGTCGCTACCTGACTTGGGATATTCTGTAGCACATGGATCAATGCCAGCAGATAGTTCACTTGCAATTCGGGTTGCCGGATGTCTACGGATTCAGCGCCATTCATGAGTTTTCTAAAGCAGTGTGTAAACACTCTTTGCTTGAACAGGATCTGCAGATCAACCCCAGTGTGAGTTTGGCATGCACTGAAAAACAAACATCGGAGTAGCATCACACACTTACTGATACAATGGCATGCGAGCTCTTGTTCAAGATCATTTCGTCCTGATGCAACAAGGTGATGAAACCATCAGCAGCGTCTTTTCCTAATTCGAGCGAACCACATTGTTTGATCACACTGTCCAGCAGTTCAAACCCGTATCGATGGCCACGGAGGAGGAGCGATTTGATAATCCACACCAAGAGCACAAATGCCGACCGTTTGCTGCGTGTGTCGGCTGCTGTCTCCAAAGTTGGCAAAATAGACTGTTCGACCAGATGCTTGACATGGCTTAGTAATTCATCTATTGTTGTACGTATTCAGTTAGTCTTGTATCGTACCCGAGAAGTCTGCTCTGATTTCGGTATTACCGTTCAACCATTTATTTATAATTGAGGCTGCGATTTTTGACAAGGCCAATCTCCTCATTTCGGAAGGCGTTTGTATCGCTGTTTGTATTAAATTTGTCATAAACCCGGATAAACTGGCTATAGGTAACTGGACCTGTCAAAGGGGTTACGCCAGATTAGTATTACATTAGTCATGGAACGAACAGCGTAGAAACTTACGGTTTTACTGCAATTGCCGATAATGGCAGTGAAGAGCAACGTGACATCAATAGTAGAGGGCAATGTCTTTGATAGAGCGTCAGATCACAACTTAATGTCATGCAACATGCCATTTCATTATTTTACCGTAATATCACCAAATATAGGCAATGAGTCAATTTGTATGCTCTGGTCCAGCTGAGAGCCGTCGCCCTGCACAAACAGCTTGAACGTATCGTTGATGGATACTTGTTGTTCGCTAGCAGGTGCTGTTAGTATATGTAATCACCTTGGCTCACCATTGGATCTTACCTGCTGCTGGACAGGCGGGTTGTGCTAGCTGCAATCATGGCGAATATTTCAATCAATGTGTCGTCTAAATACCAGCTTCCCTCACTTGCAGAGACAGACTTGATGCATTCGACCAACACAGTGGGTAACAGCGCATTTCGTCCGTAAACCACGATGTCACAGTCTTTTGAGGCCGTCTTGTAAATCTTGAGAAAGGTCAATGCCATGTCATGAACAAAGCCGGCGTTGTCTTTGCCAATGTGTCTGCAAGCGAAATCCACCTTCTCCAGGATAGACTGTACAATAGTTTTGAATACAGCAGGATGTGCGCCCAGGACTTGAATTTGGTCCAGCGTGTCTCTGTAGTTTTCTGATATGACGGGATTGTCTACACTTGGCAGGCATTCAAGGAGGGCAGGAAAGGTGCGTTGACCTAATATCATTGGGTATAACTTGGATATAACGCCAAGTGTAGATAGAGAGAGTGCCCTTAATTGAGCATCTGCCTGCATTAATTGACCTGTAAGTTGATCTACGGTCATATTCACCTCTTCGCCCTTCAAGAACTGCTTCATCAACACCATCTCATGGATGCCCTTTAGACTAGCTTGTTTGAGCACTGTGTCGGTTGTGTTGAGTGAAAGCATAAAGACTTGCACTATTTGCTGTTTGTACATTAATAAAGGTGTTTGGAAATCGCGGTCGTAGCCAACATCTTCCACTGATCCATATAGCCTCTTGCTGGCAACGAGCAGTTCAGTCAAGATATCGAGTATGGCTTTTCTTCTAATCGCTGGGTCTGTTGTCTTGTACTGCTGACAGATGATGGGAAGTGCTGTATGTGCAACGGATGTGCATGCTGGGTCGGACGCTGATGCTGCTGCTCTCAGAATATAAGCGGCCGATCTGGCGTGCTTTAGCTCTGGCTCCTTTAATTGTTCTACACAGTTGTGTAACAGGGAATCAATTGCTTTCTCAACTGGGTCACGGATGTTGGCAATACTGATGCCTGTGCCTAAAGTGGCCACGACATTGTGGATCGTGTCAAGTGCAACTTGTACCATGGACGCATCGGCTTCTTGGTACACTTCTCTGACAAGGGCGTCGAATAAATCCTGGGCATGTGGTAATATGGCGTGTGCACCGTAGGCAGGAGCACAAAGGCCTATTGTTTCCATGGCATCTTTCTTAGCGCTGCCTGTGGTCGATAATAACTTTTCGATTAACAGTGGAGTAGCGTAGTAAGCAAAGTAAGGTGTCGCCGCTAAACATCGTCTAAGGCTGTCCTTGAGATCTTCTGTGGTGATGCCGAACGGATCATTGGCAGGTGTTGCAAAACTGATGGGGAAGTAGCAAAATACAACATCAAACAAATCTTCAATGTGGCGGGAAATGTCAAATCGATCAATGATAGCTCGCACCAGCTCAAATGCAACCATCAAATTACGGGGATCTTTTTCGCCATCCATGCAATTGATGAAACCGCCTATGAAATTGACCTTGGATCGCTGTGTTTCTATACAAATCCATCAGTTATCCGCTTCCCCTTGATTCGATAAAGAGTTGGTGTTTTGTACCTGAAGCATATTTTTCCAGTGTTTTGCCCAAAATGACCAGGATTTTGTATCGGCTCTGTTGGGGTAATTTCTTGGCTTTGATTTGGGTGAAAATGCTGCATTCTTAGAGATTAGCTACCATGCACCACAGTGCTATATATCTTGTGGTCTACTCACGCATTGCATAATTGAAGCACGTCAGTGCTCGAGATGCTTTCCGACTGAATCAAGATTGAGAATATATCAACACATCTAGGCACCAGAACATGATCGTCTAATCGTTCGCTCAAGAATTGGATGATCGCATTGTCTAGATATTGATAAAAGTCAATTAGAGTGTCATAATGTGCATGTAGTGAGTCTTACTTGTTGTAGAATCAAGTGCTGATTGGCTGGGTGTAACAACTTGAGCCAGCAGTTCGATACCTATCACATTTATCCCTTGTTAATCATCACTGTATTGAATCATTGCCATGGGCAATTTACATTTAGTTCTGCATGCGGCATCTCCTTCTTTCCAAAAGGGAGTGAGACACTTTAATACATCCACAAGACCTGTCGAGTGTTGGGTCGAATCTACATGACGTGTAAAAAAAAGTGTGAGTTGATTGACACGGCCCCAACCACTCAATGTTCTTACATAATAATACGTAGGCCAAGAGCGATGGCTCTACTTCTGACTTTTCAGATATAAACCACTCGGTTAGTTTTTGCGAAATGTCCATCAGGTGTTTGCTCTATAAGGACGGTCTAGGGAAAAAAGAAAGAAAAGCGAAAGAATGTGTAGAGTTAAAAAGGACTGTACAAAAAAAATCTGATAAGCAAGGACCTAATCTCTCTCGTCCTATTATAAACAAATAAATTTTTTATCTGATTGAACTCTGTGACTTGAGATGACAAGATCTTTTGAAGGTTCTCCACCAATCGAATAGCATTTCTCAGGGGGAAAAAACTGGATGCTGCAGTGGCATTGGATGTAAACATTGGCCCTTATTTGTAATATTGGTGGTATGCATTTTTCTTATCAGATCCAAAATACGAGAAACCCCCCTCAATAAGCGCGTTTAAGGAGCATACGTACTTCTTTAGATAGAGTCCTGATCCATGTATTGATGCAAATATGAAATGATCATCATTCACCTTTGTATCTGAGATTAGCTTTCCTGATCTTTTTTGAGCAACTTGCAATTGTTTAAGAACATGCGCAAAACAATCAAAGAATCATACCAGCGTTGCTGTTTGTCATCAATTCTTGGGCCCTTTATTCTCAACAGTTAGTCTGTCAAACATTGCTTTTATTTTTGGTGTGTCCAAGACTTTGTAAAGAACATTTGGAGCTCTCGTTCCCGCCTCTGATACGCTCCATTCGCTTTCTTATTTGGGACGTTTTTGGTGTGAAGAGTTTGACCTGTCTTTGCCGCTCATAGTTTAATGGCATTTAAATATTGACAACATGTCCTGTCAAGAGAAGACGGGTATGAGGATTTAGTTTATCATTTGAAAGATTTCTTTCAGTAACAGATAATGAAATATTATCATCCTGACTCTCTTTTTTTTTGGACATAAAATATGCCTCAGACTTTTACCGGTTGGTGCCTGGATTTTCAAACCGCAAAGCTAGCTATCAGTGCTTGAGCAGGACGCACTGAGCTGATTAGAGCTTTCACTTGATCGCGTCAATGGTAACCACCTGCCAATCCACTAGAAGCTAACCATTATCAAAATCACTGGTGCCGCGATGGATGGCTAGTGATCTTTCAACATTTGATGCATGTTTCCCAGCTCTAAAGGCCCTCGCGCTGAGTCAATGTCAAACTACTGCTGCTAACAATGCCTTCAATGAAGCAACTCTTGCTGCTCTACCACAGAAATCTTTGCCTACTGCCTACTCAACTGACAAAAAATAGTTCGATATCCACTCAAAGCACTTATCTAATATATTAAAATGTTTGAAAGTTATAAACCGTAATGACTTGTCCTCTAAATACCATTTAGTAGGGCCAGCATAATATCATCCTTTTATATGCCTAATTTGGGACGGGTGTTATAAGCCTTTGCCTTGCGTCCAATGTACGCGATAATGACTGTATTAAAACGCCTAGGAGGGAGCCCTTGAATAGTTTACTATTCACAATATCTTCACCGCATTCTTTGAACGAAAATCCAGAGCCTCGACGATTCAATCAGCGGTAGCGATTGAGACAACAATAAAAGCACTCGGCCATGCAAACATGTCACTCAATATTGCTACAAATATCTCCTTCGAAGACGAAAATGAAGGTGGTGCCGTTGATAGTAAAGCCAATGCCAATGGTACTGCTAATGCAGGCGAAGCTACAGCCATTAACGATGATCATGCCAAACAAGAGGTTACAGGTGCTGTTGCCTTACCCCCAACTGCAAAATACAGCGAAATTTGGAAACGTTTGAGACCAGTTTCCTCACGCTAAAATCTGTTTTAGATCCTCAGAATAGCACCAAACAATTGCTTTCATCCAGCGCTAACTCACTGACACCTTTGCTCAACTTTTTGGGGACAAAAAAAACTTCATCAAAAATCCATCAAAACGTATGAGGGGTACCTCATACTTTTCATCGAAAATCAAACGATTGCGTTTTTGAAGGCAAAAATGAAGACTTTTACTAAGGTATATACTAAATCAAAAAGGTTTCTCTTAATCCAAAGTAACCCTTGAAACTTTGTTTGTGAGACCTTTATATGTAAACTTTTGACATTTTGGCCAAAATCTACATTTAGTATTTTCCAGAATTGTTCGATAAGCTTATTCAAAACGCTTGTTTCTCTTTGCATCATTGGATGCGCCATGAAAAGTACTCCAAGGAAGCTTAAGAGAGCTTTGGATTATCAACACGCTTTATATAGTCAGGTGTTGCAAAATAGATCATTTTTTTTTTTTTTTTAAATTTTGTTTATTGATTGCGCCACGTACACAAAGAGTAATAGGTCGATGTGAAGAGGTGGGTGCA
>DF836504.1:39852-53675 GCA_000950595.1 Mucor ambiguus
ATGTTTCTCATATCAATCATGCCATAAATCCATCTACTATTTCACTAGGCGGAAAGTCAAATGTAGAGGGATGAACAAAGGCATCTTTGCATTCAAACTTGATACTTTTTCAACAATGATCATGATATCATTGATGGTGTGATTTGAGATAGACTGTAGAAGAACAAATGAAGGTATAATGCACAATTCTTTTAAGCGGCCAAGCGAAATTGGATGAAAAGCAGTGCGGACTGACACACAGAAATTCCCGAGTTAAGAACCCACTTTTTTTTGCTGCTATTCAAATCAGAATGAGTACAAATATAAGGTTTTTTTTCTTGTAATCAACATTTCTTTCCACTTTTCTTTTATTAGTCTAACACAGTTGAAGATGGACACCGTCTTGCATTACGCTGATCAGTTTGTCTTTGATAAACTATATGCTCACGTTTGGCCTTCATATACCAAGCAAATTGCTGGAGCAATCGTCTCTTCCTGGCCTCGCGATGATTTCTGGCGTATCAATCTGTCGCTTTTCTTAATCACCTGTATATTCGGTTGGATCCTTTATTTGGTCACTGCTACTCTCTCATATTACCTTGTATTCGATCATGACTATATGAAGCATCCCAAATTTTTGAAGAATCAAGTGCGCTTAGAGATTGAATGTGCTGTTGGTGCAATCCCTTGGATGACGATGCTCACTCTTCCCTTTTTCACTGGTGAAGTCTTAGGTAAATCCATGTTGTATGGTGGTATGCCCAAGAACGTATATGAATGGCTCTATCTGGCTGCTTCTGTGCCCTCTTTCTTGTTCTTTACTGACTGTGGCATCTATTGGTTCCATCGCTGGATGCATCACCCTTTGATCTACAAGCATCTTCACAAGCTTCACCACAAGTGGGTCATTCCTACTCCCTTTGCTTCCCATGCTTTCAACCCTTTTGATGGCTTCCTTCAATCTCTTCCCTACCATTTGTACGTCTTCATGATTCCTATGAACAAGTACTTGTATCTCTTCATGTTCACTTTTGTTAACTTTTGGACTGTGATGATCCATGATGGTAAGGAGTAACAATCTAATGTATGTAAATTTATACTAATAAGCAAATATTCAATAGGTGAATTTATTTCTCATTCTTCTGTGATCAACACCAGTGCTCACCATTTCGTTCACCACGTTTACTTCAACTACAACTATGGCCAATACTTCACCTTCTGGGATAAGCTAGGTAACTCTCATCGTCAACCCACCGATGAACAATACGACAAAACCTTGCGTGATGATCAAAAGGTGATGGCTCGCCAAGCTCATGATGCTGAGGAAATTGAGGGTGAGACCCTTGGTTTAAAGTCCAAAACTCTTTAATCTAATGAGTAACCTGGTGCTACTCGACACACAACATCTATTACAACAATTTTTAATCCACTTTTTCTTGATATGGTAGTGAATAGGATGCATTTGATCCCTGATACAACTTGAATGACGATGAGAGAGGATCTAATGAGGATTTTTAGAGTTTGCTTATGTCGTTTTTTATTTATTCTTTATTTATTTAAAGATAAGCTCACTTAGATGAATTCCTCATTGCCTCCGTCGTTGTTTATTTTCGTAGCATGGTTCAGTTTGTCAGTTCACTATTTTCTTTTAATATGTATCAATACTCATTTCCCCTTTTCCCCTTAAATACTTTAATTTCCTCCCATCTCTCTCATGTTATTCTTTTTCTTTTCGACCGCATTTTCATTTTCACAAAATTCTTAAACTTAGAAATCATTAGCTTCACTTTTAATTACATCCTTTTGCCTGCAATAACTAATTGAGCTATCAATTCTTTAATAAAAAGTGTATTTTTACATGTTTTAAACTTTTGCTTTCGGGTTGCTTGACAGCAAGATCTTGTAAGTTTTGGATTCGTCAAACAGAATAAAGTTCACGATGCAGGTCAGTCGGAACCTGTGCACCATGATTGATGGATCGTCATTTCACAAGCATATTGATACAAAGAGCTTTGAGGAATGATGGCTTAAAAAGATAAAGCCATAGATCCGATTCCATTTGGTCATTCTGTAAACAAGAGGCACATGAAATGAACTGTTTGGTTATACAAGTGTTACTGAAAAGTAAATTTGATTTTCTCTCGGCCATAATCTTGTCCCGAAACAGCCGGTTTGGATTAGGAATAGTATGCTCATTCAATTTTGCTTACTTGTGTCATTAGACAATCATAACCCGCTAACAAAGCTCTCAAGAACGTGTATGGGCCATTCTCTTCCATAGATTGTATTTGTTACAACATGAGTCGTATTGGCGTTGGTAAATTCATTTCGAAAATCATCTTATTTTATGCATTTTCCCTCTTTCAACGAAAACTACTCTGAATGGAGCATGTCGAGAAACCTGCAGATCAGTTATAAAGTTTTCGACAGCCGTAAACTGAGAAAAATAAGTATCCAAAGTCCCAAACTGACTTACTTTCACAATTTCTGATGCTATATTTTACAACTTCTTGACTGATTTACATGCTCAGGGTCATGTCTGAAGAGTTAAGTTCAGCGAAACTCTTTGTTTAAAAGAAAACCACAAAATTATTATTGATCATTGGTATGTATACCGCATTTCAAAGAGGTTTCATAAGGGATAGTAGTAGACCAATTTTACTTTTATCCGCATGTTCGCCTGAAAGAAGGCAATTTTGCATCTCGCATTGGGGGTGCGCATTTGGAGAAGCCTTATATAACATTCAGTACTTTTTGACAATAAGCATTCAAAATAAGTAGCTTTTATACTTATTGAGGGTAAGCTAGAGTATTCTATAACTCGCATTCCCCTTCTTGTGAGCTTCCAACAACAGCAAGAGTCTTCAGGATAGGCACGGCATTAATTGAAACAGCTACCAAAATTGGGTCAATCTCCGCTTGGCATTCTTCTCTGATTTGTTAATTTTCGTACTTCTTGAGCTCGATTTGACCTATCTTGTTAGATTTGACTATATAAACCGTGCTGATCATCCTATGCTTCCTAATGTATTTCTAAAGTGCTTTTGAAGGAGCATAGGCCGGTACTAATTATAATAAACATTATAAATAGAATTAGCGAGCAATACTTGAAAAAGTAAAATAACGATTTTCAAGGAAATACAGAAATTTTACATACAAAGGTCTCACAAACAAAGTTTCAGGGGTTGCTTTGGATTAAGAGAAACCTTTTTGATTTAGTATATGCTATAACAAAAGTCTTCATTTTTGCCTTGAAAAACGCAATCGTTTGATTTTCGATAAAAAGTATGAGGTACCCCTCATGGTTTGGAGGTGATTTTCAACGATCTTAAAAAAAGCAAGCAATAGTGTCTGAAAGGTAGTTCTATGTTAGGGCAACTGTTTGGTATTACTCTGGTGGTTCAAAACAGCCTCCAACACGAGATATAGCGCCTCAGGTTTATCCAAATTTGACTGTATTCAGCATATTCTTGAGTAGTAAGAGGCAATGTATGTATGGTGTCTACCTGGATAGCTATTATTTCCATTGATGCAAATGTACGGAGCTAGGTAAAATAGTCCAATCCAAAGGTACAAGCTTTTGGTAGAGGCTATTCGCGAAAATACTGGAAACTTATATTCTAATTTGCTTTATCAAGTAAGCTAATAAGCAGAAAATTTTCTGGAATGAGCATGCATAATACTAATATATTAGATAGTTGATACCGAGGTTGTTTATTGAAAATCGAACTTTAGAGGGGACGGTCAGATTCAGGGCGACCTTACTGATGGTCCAAATGCTGATATAATACTTAATTGCAAGGTTGTTCTTATCGAGCTTAATCCTTCTATGTAAGTTGCGTCTGTTTTGGTCTATACAAATGCTTCACGAAAAACAGCGCGATGAAAATGCTGTCAAACGTTTGCACATGTGTTGAATGTTCTGAGATTATCGGCGCAGAAAACTTGGATGCACAAACGGTACGTGTGGCAAGTCAAAATGCCTTATGTGTAACAATTGGGATCAAACAAAGGTACAGCATGCTAAGCTGCAAAGCAAGCAACGTTTTGATTTCATTGTTGCAGCAAGGAGAAGAATAAGGTTTTAATGATGTGATAAAAAATTGAGGGATATTACGTTAAATTGCTTCGACTAGTAAATGATTGTATCGTGATGTTGAATGACGGAAGGCATACCGCTATGAACAAACGCCAGGAATCGCTTTTGAGTAATGTTCAATTGCTCTTGACAATAGTGAATAGTGATATCAATAGGATCAGTGATAGACCTAAGACACTTTATTTGCTCAGCTAGAGTTTCCTTGGAGAACATTCTACACAACGACTTATTGCCATCCGAAGTCGTTGTCAAGAACAAGCCTCGTTTTGAGCAATCAAAGTTGGCGAGATCATTTGAAAAGAGCGGCACTGTGTTAATCGCTATGTGATACCATAAAGTCTTGTTGGTATATACGGGTATAACATCATCTTCTAGTAGCATGACCAACATGGTCTTGCTATGCTTCATGAAATGTTCCAATTCTTGTATGTACTTTTCTTTGTAAATGTCTTCCAGCGAGCCCTCAATTGAGGCGTTGTTCCCGAGAGATACCCTAGCTTGTGGGAAATGGCTCTTCAAGATTTGAGTATTTCTTTGTCCATCCTTGGTCAGAATAACAAACGATATCCTCTGTGATACGAGCTGCTCTACGTTGAGATTCGTTTCGTAAAGCATGGAGAACAAGGTGAATGTGAATCCAAGTACCATGATAGTAGCAAGAGCGAGTATATGTCGAGATTGAGCAAGCCGCAACATTAGATGATGATGGTGATGAAACTAAGAAGCACTTTAATGAGTCTAACTTACATCAGACCTTCTAATATCTGATTTAGGAGTAACCTCAATTGAAACTCATATTGTAAATCCAAACCCTTCTCCTGTAACTAGCGCTCCTGCCAAATAGTGCAATGATCATCTTTAGACGCAAACAGTCCTTTGGGTGGCTTTTTTTTTCTTGCTTTTTTTCTATCCGGCCATTCAACCCACTAACTATACCACTTCAAAAAAAAGTCTGCCTGTCAAATTTTTTCCCTCTCTCTCTTCAACCTTTGTTCTTCTTTGGCAAAACGAAATAACAACAATGGCCGATAAAACAGTTATTAAGCCTACTGCTTCAGCTCCTGCTATCGATACCTCTAGCTGGCCTCTTCTTTTGAAGGTATTTTCTTGACAAAATCTGGATTTTCAGACATCAACATGTAAAATATTAACGCAAATGACAATGTGCCATTTAGAACTATGATCAGTTGAATGTTCGTACCGGTCATTACACTCCCATTCCCAGTGGTTGTTCTCCCTTGAAGCGTCCTCTCGATGATTACGTTCGTTATGGTGTTATTAACCTTGATAAGGTGCGTCAGATCTCATGTCATGTGTCATGTGTGATGAATGTATGGCTCATTGTATATATTTTTCTAGCCTGCCAACCCTTCTTCTCACGAAGTTGTTGCTTGGATCAAGCGTATTCTCCGTGTTGAAAAGACTGGTCACTCTGGTACCCTTGATCCCAAGGTTACTGGTGGTTTGATTGTCTGTGTCGACAGAGCCACTCGTTTGGTCAAGTCTCAACAAGGTGCTGGTAAGGAGTATGTTTGCATTCTCCGTCTCCACGATGCCATTGACGGTGAAAAGAAGCTTTCTCAAGTAATGTTCAAATAGATAGAAGCCAAGTTTCGAACAACCTACTTACATTTATCCACTATAGGCTATTGAAACCTTAACTGGTGCTCTTTTCCAACGTCCTCCTCTTATTTCTGCTGTCAAGCGTCAATTGCGTGTTCGTACTATCCACGAAAGCAAGTTGCTTGAATTCGACAATGACCGTCATCTTGCCGTCTTCTGGGCCTCTTGTGAAGCTGGTACTTATATGCGTACTCTCTGTGTTCACTTGGGTCTTTTGCTCGGTGTTGGTGGTCATATGCAAGAACTTCGTCGTGTTCGTTCCGGTACTACATCCGAAAATGTAAGTTTAATTAGTGCTGTGCTTGTCAGATCAAGGGAGATTAACGACATATGGTTTGGATTAGGATGATATTGTCACTATGCACGATGTTTTGGATGCCCAATGGTTGTACGACAACACCAAAGACGAGACTTACCTCCGTCGTGTTGTTCGTCCCTTGGAATCTCTTTTGACCAACTACAAGCGTGTCGTTGTCAAGGACAGTGCTGTCAATGCTCTCTGTTACGGTGCCAAGCTCATGCTTCCTGGTCTCTTGCGTTTCGAGAGCGGTATTGAGATCAACGATGAGATTGTTTTGATGACCACCAAGGGTGAGGCTATTGCTCTTGCCTACGCACAAATGACCACTGCTGTCATGGCTACTTGCGATCATGGTGTTGTTGCCAAAGTCAAGCGTGTTATCATGGAACGTGACACATATCCTCGTAGATGGGGTATGGGTCCCGTTGCTCTCGCCAAGAAGAAGCTCAAGACTGAGGGTAAGCTCGACAAGTATGGTCGTATTACTGAAGAGACCCCCGCCGTCTGGAAGTCAGCCTATGTTGATTATGCCAACAATGCCGATGGTAAGCAACCCGAGCCCGTTTTCGGCACTAGCTCAGAGACCATTGTCGCTGCTGCTGGCATGGCCCCCAAGATCACAGTTCTCGATGTCGCTGCCAAGGACAATGCCCCTGTCAAGCGTACTCGCGATGAAGACAATGTCGCCGAAGAGGCCACCACCAAGAAGGCAAAGAAGGAGAAGAAGGAGAAGAAGAGCAAAAAGGAGAAGAAGAGCAAGGCTTAAGGATATAAATGTGCCAAATTTGCATTGTTTATTGATCCCGTTACACAATCAACACACAATCAAACGCACCAAATCACACAATTACGCATATTTTTGAATACATTTATTTACACACACGAAAAGAATGAAATTACAACTTGTAAATATACTATTAGGTACTTTTACCCAATAAAAAAAATTAAAACCGAAACCCTGCATGCCTTCAGCATAGTATAAAAGGGAATTTTATTCAGATTTCCTTTGTGCGTCTTTCTTTCTCCCACAACTAAAATATGCTACCAATTTTAAGGAATATTGGGGGCTACATTAAATGGTTCTACCACAACAAGATCCATTTCCTGCAGCTCCATTATCTGTATATCTTACTGCTTTCATTTTTAGGTTCATCATTTTTCTATTTTCAGCCTGGTACGACATACGCCTACATTGACACACTGTTCATGTCAACCAGCGCAGTGACAAACACCGGCCTCAACACCATCAACATGTCCTCCTTGTCCACGTGGCAGACGCTCGTCATGTACTTTGGCTCCTTTTTTGGCTCGCATGTCATGATTTCCATCATCATTGTCTATGTGCGACGCCATTACTTTTCCAAGCGATTTGAGGACATTTTGGCCTTCAACAAGGCACAGCGACTGAGAGAGGCAAATCGCAGGAAGTTTGAAAGAAACATTAGCGAAATAGAAAAGCAGCGTAGAAAGAGCACTGGCGAAAGCATCAAAGGGGATGAGCCATTACGACGCAGGCTGTCATTCATCTCTTTGAAATCAAGCACCAAAGACGACGACACTATGCCTCAGCCTGTAACAGCCAGAAGAAAGAAGGGTCGTTTCAGTGCGCCACGGCCATTGTCAGCAGGTCTCAGCCATTTTGATCTCATGGCTCACTTCAAAAAGAAGCACAGCCAGAGCATTGGCACAGACCAACCAATGCAGAACATGTACGACAGTGCCTCTGAAACTCAAAGCGAGAGCGATCCCCATCAAGTTGTTCACCCTCACGAAGCGCATGTAAAGAGTATCTCTCATGACACGAACATGGCAGACGAGGACGATATCAGCATGTCTACTCTGCAGAACAACAGCAACCATAGTGAAGAAGATACACTGCCAATTCGGGCAAGCTCCGAATCATGTGCCCGTACTCATCCCCTTGGCAATACAGCCACCAATCCTTCTATTTCATCGTCAAGCCATCGTCCCAACCTTGCTTCCTCCAATCACAATGCCAGCCACAGTATACTCTTTGCTGATGACAGTCGGCCACACCACTCTACAGATACAACCAATGATGATGGTAATGATGAACATAATAACACGGTTTCTGGTAATCAAGGGATTGCGTTTGCGGAGAATATAGAGCGACAGCGAGAGATTGCTCGTAGAAGACTAGAACAAGATCGACGATTTGAAGACATCTTGCAACGCATTGCCGGCGAGACAGCTGATTCTACTCTGGTTCCTAATGCCAGCTCAGCATCAACAGCGGTTACGGATCAAGCCATTATGATAAACGCTGAATCCCAGGACGAGGAAATGAAACGCATCATGAGAGAACCTATCCACAAGAGCGAACTGACGAGACAGCAACGCTATCGATTAGGTGGTGCTGAATACCGAGCCATTGATTTCCTGACTCTACTGGTTCCCATATACTATCTATTTTGCATTCTAGGCTTTGGCTTCTTTACCCGCATTTACATTGCAGCCTCAACTTATGCTCAAGACGTATTGCAAACTACCAATACAGCTGGTCCAATCGATCCATGGTTCTATTCCTTCTTCTCGAGCATATCGTCATTCAACAACCTTGGATTGTCGCTGGTGGATGCAAGCATGGTTCCCTTTCAATCAGCACCTTGTATGCTTATTCTCAGTATGATTCTTATTCTGGCTGGAAACACGGCATATGCAATTGTTTTAAGATCAATTATTTGGATACTGTATAAAATCACACCAAGGACGTACATTATGCGCAGAGAGACATTCCGCTATTTATTAGATCACCCGCGTAGATGCTATACTACGTTGTTTCCAGCTACCCAAACGAAATGGCTTTTGATTGTGCTGATTGGCATCACGGCAGTCGAATTTATTACATTCATTGCTCTCAACTACTGGCTGCCTGTATTGAGCCACCTTGATTGGGGAGCTCGTATCCTGGATGGCTTGTTTCAATCCGTGGCCACAAGAAACGGTAAGCTAAAATGTGCAACTGCCAATTTGGATGACTAACGTGGACATTTAGCTGGCTACAGTGTGATTGATTTGATGGCATTAAACCCGGGAACTCAGATCGTATTTATAGTGGCCATGTACATCAGTGTCTACCCTGTTGCTATCTCAATGAGAAACAGTAATGTCTATCAGGTTTGCAATGACTTTGTAAAGTAGTTACATCACCGGATTTAACGCTGAATATAGGAGCGAGCGCTGGGCATCTATAGTGGACAAGATGATGATGATAGCGATTACGAGAATTCAAATACACCCAACTTCATACATCGATTAAAGAGGCAGCCTACCATGAGCAGCATTGTAACAACCTCTCGCAAAGTGCTTCGAAAGCCTGATTTCTTTGTCATGACCCAAATTCAGCGCCAACTCACTAGCGAGATTTGTTGGGTTATTTGCTGTATCTTTGCTATCTGCGTTATCGAGTCAGAGGCCATTCTTTCACCCTCGCCCATTACCATATCAACTGTGATCTATGAATGTGTTTCTGCTTTCGGTAATGTTGGTGCATCCACCGGGTACCCAAACACATCTGCATCTCAAGCCCAGCAGTATCATACTCTAAGCAAATTGGTGTTGATTCTACTCATGTATCGTGGCCGACACAGAGGTTTGCCTGCTGCTATTGATAGAGCTGTGTTACTTCCATCTGAGCAGTTGGAACAAAAGGAACAGGAAGACCATTTGCTTCGACGTAGAAACACATCTATCTCTGTGGGTGATGGCAATGGCGACCCCATCATGTTCTATAATAGATCTAGAACTCTATGACCCATTTGCATATCTATTCAGTGTAAATTCAAAATACCCCTTTATTATACATTTCAATAAATTCATGCTTCATATCAACCCCTAAATTGTATGGCTAAACGGGTGCCTCGTGCTTTGTATTTCGAGCGTTCTCATGGTAATTTGAGCTAGTCTGAAGGCGTGATTATCATAGTAGGTGTGAATCTTTCCATTGTGTATATTCTTGAATTCGAATTTCAAGTGATCTGCCGCTTTTAGGGGAAGGGATATCGATACATTTAATTCACCGAGACCAAATAATGGTAATATTACTTTATTGCAAGGCAAACGTTTAATCAGAAGCATACAATCAGCATGTATTTAATTTATGCTCAGACTAGTTTTGTAGATCAATCTTGTATGAAGACCATCCTAATGTATCCATCCACAGGTATAATAGCAGTGACAATGATGCGGCTCTTCAATGGTTCTTGTGAATCGCTCACGCTTAATGCAATGGTTTCTACCGACAGCGAGGTAAATGGTGCCTTGCATTCGGGTAATGCTCAATTGTCATGGTCTATTAAATTTAGGGTTTGAGGCTTTGAGTAATCAAACAAGCAAAGCCTAGCTTGTGCTATGTGACCGGAACCACCACTGCCACTAGCAAGGAGGATGAAGATTCTGGCCCCCCAATGTGCTTTTGGTGGTATGCCAAGTGATTTCTATACGGAGTCCATTCTCCATTTGGTCATTGAAGCGCCATTCATTTCCTTTCCCTTTTTTTTTCCCTTCTATCCAGTTTATTATTACAACCATGTTTAAAGACTTTTTTATCAAAGTAAAGCACCCCGAGCAACCTGAAATTCGCATCATTTGGTCAAGAGTTTACGTTAACAGCGATCCAACTGTCTACGAACGTTTAAAATCCGATGTATGTACAGTTGCACACTTGTCTACAAGATACATCCAGCTAATCTGTAACATTGATGATAGACCAGAAGAGTGTTCAAATTGAGCAACGACTACGATTTTCACTTTAGTCTGACAGACAAAGATGGCGATGTGATTGCCATTACTGAAACCATCGAATTGCTGAATTACATGCTTGGCAAAGATGCAGATGATAGGCTCAAACTCACCATTATTCCTGCAAACAAGGACAACCAACAGCAACAGTCAGAGCAGCAGCAGCAGCCGCAACCACAACAGCAAAGTACGAATGAAACGCATGCCTTTCAAACTGATTTTTCTGATTCAATTCAAACCATGATGAAACATTTAGAGCTTGGCATGAATCAACTTCAAACTACAGCTAAAACGGTGGATAGTGTTGTAAAGACAGCAGTCGAAACCGCAGCTCACGTTTATCAATCACTCTTGCCACAGCCCAGTCTCTCCGAGAAACCTCAATTTGATGTTATCTGTGATGGGTGTTATTCTCCTATTAGAGGGTAAATGTTGTTGTTATTTAGTTTGCTTAGCACATACAAGGTATTAATATCCTCATTTCTCAGTCAACGTTATCACTGTGAAACATGTGATGACTATGATTTATGCAGTATTTGTAAATGTCGTGTGAACCATGATCCAGCTCATAGTTTCCGACTAGAAGATAAGCATGTCAATCAGTTTGGCTACAGTGCAAGAGAACAAGAGCAAGAGACGATGGAAAGTGCTGCATCTGTTGAAAGCAATCAACCGCCTCAAACTGTGTTTGTGTGCGATTACTGTGATTCTGACATTGTAGGCATTCGACACACTTGTGGAGCATGTCCAGGTACGTGTGATCCTATTAAAGCTAATCGACAGGCCAGTAAACTCACCAGCCATCTGACTAGATTTCGATTTATGTCATGCTTGCTTCTCTATCGTCAAAGAAAATCATCCTCAGGACCACATCTTCGTTACTCGACTTGTAGGTACACAGGCTTCAAAGGACATGAGTACAGCAAGACCCACAAGGAAACATAAACAAACAAGGCCCAATTATACCGCCCAAGCCGACAGCACTGTTACTGCCTCAGCATCCACATCATCCGCCTCAGCTGACAACTCTATTCCCACCACTCGTATTCAACATCTCGGCGTTGAGTGTGATCATTGCCAAGCGAATATTGAAGGCATTCGATACAAGGTAAATATACAAACGATGCGCTGTGGCACTCTTGGTTGACATCATATTCTATAGTGTGGCCATTGTACAAACTATGACTTGTGTGAAACCTGTGAGCACCAAGCAGCTTCCATCCACGACAAGACACATGCTTTTATCAAAATCAGATACCCCATTCAAAGCATCATAAAGAAGCCCCTGTTACCCAAGTTCAAAGAGCTGAATGACGCTTCCAATTCAACCGTGCAAGAAATGATACATAGCATCAATGAAAAAAGCACACATATCATTTCAAAGCCGGAAGAAATCATCTCCACGATTTCAGCTGCAACACCAACATCATCTTTGACAGCTACTGCTGCTACTGCTGCTATTGGCAGTGCTACCGTTCCAACTGCCACTGCCTCTTCCTCTACTTTGCCCATCACTAAACCAACGCCGAATACGGTTATCGATGCTTCATTTGTATCTGATCTGAATATTCCAGATGGCACCATCATTGTGCCTAGAAAGACCTTCATCAAAATGTGGAAAATCAAGAACACTGGTAACGTGGACTGGCCATTGGGCTCGCATTTGCTGTTCAACGGCGGCTCCATTTTGAGGCCTTATCCTATCTCTCGACCTGATTGCTTTGCTGTGCCCGTTATTTCGCCTGATCAAGAAACCTGTGTTACTGCAGAACTTCAAGCACCTGATTCCCCCGGACATTACACTAGCTTCTTTTGTCTGTGCACGCCCGATGGTGAACGTTTTGGCGATAACATTTGGTGTACTATTAAAGTGGATGAAGACCTGGAACCTGAAAAAGGTGGCGAGTCAAAGTCTGTTGATACGATGTCTGTCTCATCTACTGCTCCAGCCATCATGATGAGCTCGAGCAGTGATATGATTTATCCTACTATATCTACCTTGTCCTCGGTCCAGGACTTGCAGCACCAACAACAAGAGCACTCCCAGACAGAAGATGAATATGCACATGTAAATTACAGCGACGATATCTATTCAGAGGCTACAACCAATGACAATGTATCCACCTTAGCATCATATACTACCAGAACATACACAGACAGTCAAGTCAGTAGTCCTTCTCCTTCTGAGCTGGACATCGGAGAACGGGCACACAGCATTTTCTATGATTATGGCTATGAAGACGATGAAAACAATGCTGCTGACAATGAAGATGAGGAAAGGCACAACGAGGAACACATCAGTCGTGCTTATCATGTGATCAGCCCAGTTCTCGACGCCACTCATGCTGGAACTGGCTTCATTATAAACCATGAAGATGTAGACGATGTTCAGAATGTGGATATTGATGAACCAGAAGACACGACTGTTACACCCACCGAGAAGAATGAAGATGACGACTTTGTGATTATTGATGATAGTGACGATATGCATGAGAGTATGGAACACCATTCTGCTGGTCAAAGTGACATGTCCTCGTCTGTTCAGTCTACAATCACTGTGATTCCACAGCGGCAACAACAGCAGCAGCAACAACAGCAACAGCAACAGCAATGTCCAACATTACACGATTCATTTACTTATCGATCGCAGATTCTGCAATTGCACGAAATGGTATGGCTATGTTTAAACTGAATTGTATGATAAGTGTTGACATGTTTTCATAGGGATTTACGGGCTATGATGACTTGGCTACAAGCCTGTTAAAATTGCACGATGGTCAGTTGGATAAAGTAGTGTCTAAACTCCTTGAATATCCTTGAAAAAATTGGGAATTATGGCATCTGTATTAAATACTATATAAATATGAATATTAGTGAATAAAACATGTATTATTGCCTACCTCTACAACGATTTTTCACTTGTAATCCTAAATGAGCTGCTTTTAAATCGCAAATCAATGCCTTATTAACATCATAAATAGCATCAAGGAGGAGGGCATCAATGTGTAATTGGCAACAACGCTTCTCTCTTTTTTTTTTTTTTTTTTTTTTTTTTTTTTT
>DF836504.1:54357-65543 GCA_000950595.1 Mucor ambiguus
TCAATATTGCTTGTATGAATGCTTGCGTTTTGCTCAACCCTCGATCAATAACATTGAGTTATGAAAACTAAAGTACCAACAAGCGGAAGTCAGATGCACAGTTTGTTATGTTCAGAAGTTTTGGTAATATCATTTTGTAGGCCATAGCTGCTTTCTGGCTATCCACGCTTGTCCCAGCGAGTAGGTATTAGTTGTCGTTTTAAAATAAGTATTATATCTTGTCATCGGGGGTATGATGGTTATATTGTTGAACTAGATTCAATATCTATCTAGAATACAACCCACATGTGCAAGAAGCGCTTAGCGAGGAAGTAGAGCTCACAGACATCTTAGTAGTAGCAGGCCAGACTGACTAGCAATATCATCAAATAATGAAGATTCCCAAAGGAAAAGTATTAATAAGCGTAATGCGGTCTAGCGAGTGCACTTTCCAATTCGCAATTCTCCTCTTGTCAGCTTCCAACTGCAACAATCCACGCATGATGAGATTGGCATTAGCTTCACCAGCCTGCCACAAGCAAAAATAAATTTATTCTCCGCTTGACATTTTCTCCTGGTTTGTTGATTTTCAAATTTTCTGAACTCGATTCGATCTATTCTGCCAGATTCGACTATGTAAGTTGCGACAATAATCCCATGCTTTCTAAGACATCCTTAGAGTACTTTTCAAGACGCATATGGCAGTGCTATTTATAAGAGATGTTTTGAAAAAGCCTCATGAGTAATTCTTGAAAATATGAAATAAGGTTTCTGGCGAAAATGTCGAGGTTTTACACATAAAGGTCTCACAAACAAAGTTTCGAGGGTTGCTTTGGATCGAGAGAAACACTTTGAATTGATTTATGCCATAGAAAAAGCCTTCATTTTTGCCGTCAAAAACGCGATTGTTTGGTTCTCGAGGAAAACCATGAGGGGTACCTCATGGTTTGGAGGTGATTTTCAACGACCTCAAAAAAGTTGAGAAATAGTGTCAGAAAAGTAGCGCTAGATCAGAGCAACTATGTGGTATTCCTCTAGTGGTCTGAAAGAGCTTCTAGCACGAGAAAACATGACTCGAGTGTACCCATATATCGCCCTATTTTGCCTATTTTGAGTAGTATGTAGTGGCATCTTTTGTATTCATTGATTAAACATAGCACTGCAGCATGGAAAATCTGTTTCAATTTGATTGTGACAGAGCATGTATTCCTATCAAGATCACTCAAGTGAATAAATTGGTAGAGCAAGATACTCGGTATTATGCTCTGGGCTTGTGTCTGAATTTTACATTGAATCAAGAGAGGTAGACTGCACTTGGTGAATAACACATGTACAATTACCATTTATCTTGGAGTATGATGATGCTGCCTTTTCTTTAAATAGGTATTTCGGTTTTTTTTGGCAAGAGTACGTCTTATTTGAACGTGCTTGAGAGCAGACTTGCCTAAACCTGTTTATGCCACATAGATAGCTTTGCATATTGAGAAGAGTTTAATAAGATTACATACCATTATCAGCTATGGTGATATACATTTTATTTTGTGAGTGATAAGAATAGAATAGATAAATATGATTTTGTTAAACTGATTTTTTGGATTCAGGAGAGGATTCAATCTGGTATTCATGAGGGATATCTTCGTTATGTTCCAAAGCCTTCTTGGCCATAAAGCCCATGAATCTATTACCATAGACCTTGGGCTTGACAGCAGAGATTTCATTCTTGTCTTGAGTCATTGATTTGAAGAAATGCTCGGATTTCTTTTTGAGATCATAAGGCGTCAAAATGTCAATGATACCCAAGAAATAAAGAGACGGTGCTGCTCTGTTCTTTTCGTCTGTTGCTTGGAAGCCACCATCGTCAGAGTAGAATGCACAATTACGGCGTCTATGGTTCATGTTAGATCTGTAACTCAGGTCAAATGCACACACACACACAACTTACTCATCAAAGAGCGTATCAGGCAATTCAGAAGCGTTCAAGCGATCAGGATTAGCTTCCATGATCACCTTTCGATAGACCATGGCTTTGCTTTCACGACGTTTCATCATAGAGGCACGACGTTCTGCTAATTTAGTGTTTGGCTATGCATTATATAGATGTGGTGAGCATGCAAATCTATAAATAGTGCTGTTTGTGGCTCAAATTTACCTGGAAGGTTTGTAATGTGGAGTTGCGGACATTATCTTTGTTACCACGGACAATATCATGGACACCAATCATCAAACTGTAGTCCATGATATTCATACGCACCAGCAATTTGACATCTCGCAATAATTGGGTAATGAAAAGTTTACGCTTGACAGGACCAAGTTGTAGCTTGGCAGCTCGCTTTTCCCAGTTCAAATCCTTCATGACAGCATAAGGGTTTTTGCGGATTTCTTCTTCAGGTAAGAAACGGCCGATAGTCGAGCCCTATAGAGAGAGCTTAGTCAGTCATTTGTACATTTACAAGCCGAAATGGAGGCCTTCTTTACCTTGAGATCATAAGTTTCGTGGATATCTTTGTTGGGTGGTAGTACATTGCCCATGACGACAAAATGAATTTTGCGACCATGAGGTAGCTTGACTCTATGAAGACCGTAATAACGGCAAAGTAGGGTATCTGGGTTTGAGGAAACATGGTCATGGTATTCCTTGAGAATCTTTCTCATGAATTTGTGTTCTGTGTGGTGAATAGTCTTGATAATGAAGCGATAGTCTCTCGAGTAGTAAAAGAAGCTACCACTTTTACCGGCAGAAGCTAGTTCAGATAGAATATATTTACTCGTTAAAGAAATCTAGGTACAGAACAAACATGTCAATAGGTTTTAAATATGACATGAAATTCGTCATTTTTACCAGATAATCTGCTGGATCAATACCAAACCTCTCACGCAAAGCACGGAAGACCCAAGGCGCATAGTCTTTAAACTTGAAATCGTACTTGGCACCAGGTGTTAGTTCATCACCTGTGCTATAAATAAAAAGATAGTCGTTAATGACACAGCCTAGTGGACGACACAGAGGGGAAAATCATTTACACATCAAATGCTAGTTTGTGAGCAGCCGAGAAGTCTTGCTCCACTAGAGGTCGGTCTATTTTAGCCGAGACTCGCCCGACAGCAATACGAATACCAGTTAACATGTTGTACATTAGAATGTAGTTTTGATGGCCTTCGGAAATACGAGTACCCATCAAAACCCGATCTTCATCCTCCTCTAGAGGCTTGCGACGAGACAAGCGACGAAATGCCTTTTGTCTTGCAGACAGTTCTTTGGCGAAATCTTCGCTCACAGCTTCTGTAGATGTGCCTGCAGTTGTATGATTTCTGGTAAGACGATTCTTTTGTTTTGTTTGAGCGTTCTTTTTGAATGATGAAGCAGGTGCCAAGTTGAAACTGGTGGAGTATCGCTTGGGGCCTGGGGGTGGAATAGCTTCCATGCCCGAGTAAGGTGTTGGATCTGTCTCAGCACTCTGACCCAGAGACAGCTGAGATCGAGGCAGACTGATTTGTCTCGTAGCGTCGTCATGATACATATGTTCATTAGTAGTGGAAGTAGTAGTAATAGAGGTTGTAATTGGGTATTCGTGAATAGATGGTGTATTAACAGTAGAGATGGAATTATTAGTATTGGTGAGTATGGAGCGTGGTTTTTCGTTAGAGGCTGGAATGAGTGAGATTATATTGTGAGAGTGCTGCTGATTCTCCACATGGAAATCTTCAGGTTTACTTGAAAAGTAATCATGCTGAGATTGGGGAGATGTTTGTTGATGGGCTGCCAGAGCCATGATCTTTGATGTTAAAAAGAAGAGGAGCTTATAGGAAGAGTTGAAGGAAAGGAATTGATATTTTGTATATGAAAAAAGAGAAAGAAAGAAAGAAAGGGAGCAACCAGGGGATTCCTTTTATTGTATAAATATAACCACGTGCGACATGAACAATTAGAGTAGCTATTTCATTGCTCCAAGTCTGTAGCTTCTCCATTTCTGGTAACCAGTACGACTGTAGAAATCAATTAGTTCAACCCAGTCGACATAGGACAGATTCACTCCGCGTTCCTTGAGCGTCTGATTAGCATAGCAGACCAATCCAATGCCAATGCCTCTTCCTCTCTCTTCTGTCGCGACGCCAACGCATGCCATTCCGCCACTCTTTTCTGTAAAGAGACTATTATCTGTCCAGATCAGATCCGTGCGGTGGTTGTGAGAACCTTTAGTAGTATACAGAATTAAGCTTCCTACAATGTTGCCATCCTTATCTCCTTCTCGTGCCACGACCAAGTCTTGGTAATCGCCTAGATGAGCGTGGTGCTCATATGTAGATACCCAGTACTCAAAGTAGCGTTTTTGAAAAGCTATCAAATCTCCTATCTCAGTGGGATCAATGGTGCCAAACCAAATGCCTTCTTTTTCCATTCGAGCCGTTAATGCAGCCGGGATAGTGTAGTTCCTGATATCGCCCATCAGGTCCCAAACATGCTGAGTCAGTGTATACCCGCGCCGACTGAAAAAACCTTGAGCTCGTTGGCCTAATATATCATCATCTGGGACACCACAAAAGAAACGTGGATAGCTGGAGCCAAGCATGACTCTCGAGGCACCTTCCTTGCGGAATATATCCAAGCAGTGATCATTGAGTCTGGTTCCAATGCCTTGATTTTGATACTTGGGATGCACAATCAACAGAGCAAGCTGGCCCGTCTTTTCAATGGTCTGTGTTGCTGCGAATCCTACTAGTACATCTTGGCTATAAACGCAAAAATGGCGTGGTTTTTGTAAGCGAGAGAGGACGAGAGCAAAGTTTTCCAAAGAGAGAGGCCATGATTTGTCGTAAATACGGCTCCAAAGATGGTGCGCATGCTTGGTTTCCTGATCCGAGTAAGGAGTGATCGTCCAATGCTCTTGAGCAGCATGTGTACTTGTGTTGGGGATGGTGACAGGAAGGTGGCTTGACTGAGAAATCTCACCAAAGATCAGGCGAATGACAGCTTCATGGGCAGGAGGGGTATACTCATAAGTGACCAAATAGGTGCTGATAGAAGGGAAAGCCATCAAATCGTAAGGGTTAATTACTGCAATTACAATTAATTTCTTCGCATGTAATGAAGCCAATTTGACCAAATCAGCCTGGAAAGGGTGTAAGTTGCCGTTTGCCGTGCCAACAATCACAATATCAGCGGATTTGATAGCATCTGTCAAGTCTGGCGTATTTTGCTTGAATATAATGTACTCTGTGTTGCCATGACGACGGTGTAAAGAATCGTACATTGAGTTGAAGGGCTCCGTTTCCGAATCTATAGCAAGTGTCAGAGGCACATCAGCAGCCAAGAACAAAATTTTATCGTCCTGAGATAGGCTGATGGGGAGCAACTGCTGCTGATCACGGACTAGAGTAGGCACCTTGTTGTAAAGACGCTCGCTCAATTGCACATGAGTCTTGCATCCAACATCAGCCAGATCTTGCTTTTTAAGAGCTTCATCCCAACTAAGAAAACGATCCTTGAGAGCGGCTACTCGATCCAAAGAAGCAGCCAAAGCATCTTCGTTCAGTGACCCATCCTGGATAGCTTCGCGTAATAACTTGATAGCATCTTGCTGGAAGCTGAGCGTATGCGAGAGCATGCTAATGTCATTTCCCGCCTGTAGAGCCAGTACTGCACCTCGGGCTGACCCAACTGTATCCTTGACAGCATCCATTTCCAGGCAATCCGTAATGACAATACCTTGATAGCCGAGTTTCTTTCGTAACAAATCAGTAGCAATTTCTGATGCGATACAAGCAGGGCGATTCTCTTGCGCAATGATTTGGGGCAGAGCAATATGGCCAATCATGACCGATGTAGGATGAGCGTCGCCTTGAGCACCAATGCAATGAGTGAAAGGGACAAGCTCCGTTTGCTCCAATTCATGCAAGCTTTTGTCAATCACAGGCACACCGAGATGCGAATCCGTAGCCGTGTCACCATGTCCGGGGAAATGCTTAATGCTAGTTGCAACGTGATGTCTATGATAGGCCTCTACCTGAGCCAAGCCCAACTTGGCTACCAAATGTGGATTCTCACCAAACGAGCGAACGCCGATAACAGGATTCAAAGCGTTGTTGTTCACATCCATGGAAGGTGCTAGATTCCAATTGATACCTAAAGCAAGCAGCTCTTTGGCAGTAGCCTTCGCGACTTGATAGGCAGCACTCGTGGAGTCGATAGCGCCCAAAGCCATGCTGCCAGGCAGGTAAGTACCACTTGATCCCAAGCGACGCACAACACCGTTTTCTTGATCCACGGCAATCAACAGAGGGCGAACATGGCCTGCTTCTTTGGCGGCAGTTTGCAGTGTATGAGTTAAACGTTGTACTTGTTCAGGAGACTCGATGTTGCGAGAGAAGAAGATGATGGAGCCTAGGTTGTGATGACGAATCAGGTCCAAAATACCCTCGGTTGCCTCCAAACCATGAAAGCCACACATCAATAGTTGGCCTATATTATACTGTAAATCAGTTTTTGTCATATTGGTGATTCAAGAAAAATAAATGAGGAAAAGAAAGGAAAAGGGAGAGGGAGATTCAGGGATACATTTTAAGGGTGCTGTACTCACAGCGAATTCACACACGCTTTGATTTCGTAAGGGTCGCACCAAATTGCAAAACCTTAAATCTCTCATTTTTTGCAGTTGATGGCGATTTATGTATCAGGGTGATCTACTGAAGTGATGTTGGAACTGTTGTGCTATCCATATTTGGCATTGCATCAAGCTGGTTGATGCGAGTAAGAAGCGATAATATAATCGTGTACAGCCAAGTTGAGCGAAAACTTCAGATTTCCCTTCTGATGGTATTTGCCAAAGCAAAAGAGTCTTTCATTGGTATTCTCGCTCGCTTGTACTAGGCTCAATCAGGTTTGTATGGTCAATTAAGGTTTCTGTGCTACTGCTTCATAACCAACCAGTCAGTTTAACCAGCCAGCTTAAAGGTTGTCAGTACGTCTTGAGATATACACTCAGTTTAGGGCTGCAACCACCAAGCCAGAGCATATCACAATGCTTCCATATATCTTTGAGGGAACTATGGTCATCCTCTGGCCCATGGATCCTCTCAAGTAGAAGTAAACATGGAAGATTTCACAAAATTCGCAGTTTCTGAGACATTTACGCGTTTTCGCATGTGATGAGCTATCTGTTTTGCTCAAAATGAACAGTGCTGATGCTTTAGAATTGCACTTGACGACTATCTCGGCAAAAACAATAGGATAGAAGGGTATATGTTGTCTATTGAAGCAATGTTTCAAGCTTGGGATGCTAGATTGAATCAATGCAGATCGTTCTTGTATCGAGCATCATATTGAGCAGCAAATCAGGAGGAGCAACATGGCAGAATTCGCTTTTCTGCAATATAAAAGACATGCAATTAGGGGTAGATGGCAGAAATCCAAGGAATTTAACAACATGATGGCCACATCTTTCAATGGCATCCGAAGCATGCAATAAGCAATGTGTCACCCTCAATTTACACTGTAGCAAGCATATTACATAAGCGACTCAAACAAGTGCAATTCAAACATGTCAACATGATGGAGAATATAAACAACGGGTTCAAAAAAGTCCTACGGAGCCTCGGGCGTATTTCATGTTTCTGATCCAACCGCTTGGATAAGTTAGCCTCGATTTCTCTCTCCAACAAGATATCTAAAACAAGCCAATCCCGTTTCTGAGCAACCTGATTAAAGTGCAGAAAAAAAAAGTGGTTTATTACACTTTCACCTTCTTTCTTCACTTGAACATCATGTCTTCTCCAGCAGCCGGCGAGGAAGGGCGTGGATCTTACGAGAAACCAGTGACAACAAAAGACATTGCGAATCTCTATTCACATTTGCAGACAATGATTGACAATGTGCCCAAATCACCTCGACTCGAAACGAAGAGTGATTTTCCTATTACGCCCACCACTTCTTCAAGTTTAAATAGGAGTACACCCTTGAAACCTGATTGTCCTTGCCATCACATCTTGGTTTCCAAGGACTCCAAACACTGCGCACTATGTGATGATGTTATACCTGTTCTGGCAGAGATACAACAAGACCGAGAAAAGAAGCGAAAGAACATCTCTGAACTGAAGGACAGCCTCACCATGGAGCAAGCCAAATTAAAGACAAACCAAAACGAACTGATTGCTCAGCAGAAGAAATACCAAGAGACAAGTGGCCAGCTACAAAAGACCAAAGAGCAATACGCTAACATGAAGAGAGACATGGCCGTTTTACAGCAGAAGTATGAAACTGAAAAGAAGGAAGCCGACAAGGCGAAACAGGCCAAAGCAGATGTGGAGAATGAACTGGAAGAATTGTCGCAGAAACTGTTTGAGGAAGCGAATGGCATGGTAGCTACAGAGAAGAGGGCAAAGCACCTACTCGAAATCCAGTACCAGCATCTGAAGCAAGAATTGGAGCACTGCAGACATCAGATGGAAGTGGAAGAGATGCAACTTAGAGAACTGAAATTGAAAATGGGGGACATGGAAGAGCAGCATAAAAGGGAGCATCGACTCAGCACCAATGGAAGCTGCATTTCTACTGCTTCAGAGGAGGATGATAGTCAAAACAAGCGAGCATCAAAAGACATGGCAGGCTTATTCAACCACCAGGACGACACGCAGGAAGAGGACCCAACTGATCCCCTGATTCTGACCGAATTCAAGGAATTTGTAGAGTCAGGTGAATCAGTGCCTATTCGCAAACTTCATGGAACTCCTTACATGAAGAACAATTTGACCGAGGATGTTGAGCCTTGTCTCCGATTTGGACCCAATGCTCGATTATCAGCAAAGAAACTATACGAAGCCATCTTGTTGAATACATGTTTCATAGAGGAAGCGCCATATGGATTTGCTCAAGATCAAGCAAAAAGACCGTACGATGTTCCTCTTAAAATATCAGCAGCGAAAAATATGATCTGGGAGCGACTCAGCACACCTACCACAGCCCCATTTTCTGGATGTCAGGCATGCGGAAGAAATACGACAAATTTGCCATATCGATTTCGTATCTCCATGCTGGATGACTGGGCTTGCATTGATCGCTATTGTCGTGATAGATTGGTGTCTGTGTGTGAGTTCTACATGTTCATTCGTAATATCAGACAAGGCTACTACAATGGGCGTACGATACCTGATCTGTATCAAGAGTCGATCAGATTGAAGCTCCAAATGTTTTACGCGAGGTAAAAAAAAAAGGGGGGGGGGAGGCAGCATCTAAAGTGTTGGCAAATGTACTCATCTGGTTGACATTTAGAATGGGCACATTGTCTCAGGCGCTTTATAAAGTGGGAATTAAAGGGGACCTTATTGGACATGCCTCAGCGCCTAATATGGTGATTCCGCCACCCACCTGTATCGACATCAAGCCAACAGATGACGATGGCAATGTAGCCAGTGCTACCACATCTACCATCTCTACTCGAAGCAATTCAGACATCTCGATCAAGGTATCCGACCAAGAAGACCAGGATGATCGAGACGACGACGGCTCCTATGTGGATGTCGACAGACGCAACTCTGTGCATCCAGGCAATTCAGTGTGGTTGGCCCATTCCTTTTGAATGCAACAGACGTAAAATACCCTTGTGCAATTTACAATTGGATTTAGTAAAATTAAAGAAAAAAAGAACATTGCACAAAACGACCACAAAATTACTGTTTTCAAGCTTGTCATAAACGTTTTTGGAACATGCTGAAAAAATCGAGGTGACATCAAAAAAATGGAGATATCTCATTCTGCTTTTTGTTTCGTACTTCCTTTTTCTTTATTTTTCCTTTTTTTCTTTTGCGTTTTGCCAAATTTGCACCTCCCTCTCTGAACCGTATATTTACAATCACTGGATTTCAATTGCTCATCTAAAGTTCTTTTTCTCTTCTATATCAAATAAACTTTTTGTGAGTGGCAACAGAAAACAGGTACACATCAATCATCAAATCAAGCCAACTCAAATCAAAAAATCCTTGCCAATTCTTGCATCTTTCAATGAACCAGTCAATAGACAACATTCCACCTCCACTGAAGCTGCTGCGACCGAGTCAATTGGACATCTCCTACACCTTGGGTAATTTACGGGATTCAGACACAATTAGGTAAAAGGAAATACTAACAAGATTATCTCTGTATAGAAGTAGTACAAAATCCCATCCGGGCCAGATGCTGTGGATTTGGCGAAAAGGACCGCAGACCCATTGATCCACCTCCCATCTTGCGGCTTTCTTCCAAAGATCAAAATGGCAATCCGGTTGATTTGAAGTAAGATCACATTTATCCACCATCAACGTTACTCACATTATCCAGACCAGAGGATTCCGTCTTATTCTTGGTACAATGTGAGCTGTACAATGCCAGCAAAACTGAGAACAGGACATTAGTGTATACGCCGTGGTCTGCAAATTCATCCAATGATAAGCCCGAGTACGTCCGAAATCTAATAGGATCCAGTGTGTCGAATGCCTATCATTTGTACAATGAAGACAATGAGCCTGGCACATATTTCATATTTCATGATTTGTCCGTCAGAACCGAAGGCACATTTGTTCTTAAATTTGTGTTTGCAAATCTCGCTGCTGGGTAATACCAAATGTTTACTAGTAAACATTTAATATATATATAAATGTCAAATTATTAACTAAATACACTGTAGTGAGCCGCTTACCATGAGCACGCGAATCCAGCAAGAAATTTTCTCGACTCCCTTTTCAGTATATCCTGCGAAAAAGGTAAAAATAAGTTTGAACTTTATTCAATCTGTGATATATTAAAAAAAATCAGCTATACTAACTAAAAAATGTCTTCCTTGAAACAGTTTCCTGGCTTAACAGGTAAAATAAATGCCATCAATAGTTCACCCATTCTTTGTGATTAAATGTACATAGAATCGACCCCTCTTTCAAAATGCTTTTCAAAGCAGGGCATCAAAATCCCAATTCGGGGCGACGCATCTTCGCTTAAACGATTGCCAAACACCACCATGTTTCGTCGCCATCAGGACCAAGATCAGGATGAAGAACCTCGACGTAAAAGCAGCTTTACACGACTCCCAATATCTGACTTTTTGTCTCCCGAGTAGATTTACCTATATTTGATAAGCACTTGGATGCGAAATCTCATCAGATTTTCAAGAAAAAAATACCAATCATCAAGGCACAAAGTTTTGGCGGTGCCTTGGTACATTTGAAAGATAGTTTAAACAGTGAAA
>DF836503.1:34915-51175 GCA_000950595.1 Mucor ambiguus
CAAAGGTGTCAGGAAGTTAGTGCTAGGTGAAAGCAATTGCGTGAAGCTGTTCTAGCGGTCTAAAACGGCTTCTAACAAGAGAAATTACGGCTCAGTTGTACCCAATTTCGCTATGATTTGCACATTTTCGAGCAGTAATAGCTAATGCGAGTATGCGACCTGCCTGTATACGATTTTCTCGTCGTTGCAGTTGTGGGGCATAGTATAAAGGCCAGGTCCACAGTTACATGTCGTGATTTGATTATTTATATAGTTACAGCCTTTCTACAGAAGGTTTGACCCACCCTCTACAAAATTGCAGGCGCTAGATCGTACTCAAAGATCTTTCACAGAAATCAATCGCTGCAGCGCATTCTGAATGCCAGTAAACGCTCGCTAATGTGCTTTTTTGTATACTGATTAGAACGCTTCATATCCAGCCAAGTATTATACGATCAACGAATATAATGCTCGACATAAAACGAAGGAATGGTGATCAATTCTTTCTCAAGAATTGTCTTTGGAATAAGCCATTAACTCAAATATCCGTGTATCACGCCCTCCTATAACCTTTACATCACGCACTGATTAATTGCTAAACATATTTCATAATCACAAGCAACAATTTTGTTGCTGTTAGCGCGCAATTGCCATTCGAATGCTCTGTAGCCAGGCTGTTCAAATCAAAAAGACCACTTGTCTATGCCAGCTTGTCGAAATACAGCCCTTGTTAATTGCATGCAAATTTCGCCTTCATGATCGTCATCAATTTTTTTTTAAAAAATCTTTCCGTCTAATAAAAGGAGAAGGGCTCCTTGATCCCACGTTGTAAAAAATATTGATCAACGAATGGCTCACATGAAGATTTTTTGCAATTGTGACACGGGTAATTCGACTATTGCGTGGTCAAAAACAAGTCGAAAACCAAACTCCACCTCCTATTAAGTCTTTTCATCAATTTTCCTTATCATTAAAATGGCACCAAGAAGAAAGGGTAAATCAAGAGAGACACTCCAAATCAGACCTTATCGTCCTCGCAGGCAAACTCAAGCGCCAGCAGAGGCAAACAAGGCCAGTACACCTGAAGCAGAGCCTGCCGCTCCATCCACATCCGCCTCTACATCCCAAGAGGAAGAATTCCCTGTATCCGACGCGACCCCTACCATTGCCATTGAAGATGATCAAAGTGATTCTTCTGCTGCTAACCAGGGCGGTGACAACGAGAACGAAGAAAGCAACAAGAGTAACCCTGCTGATGAAACTGAAGAGCACAAGAAGAATCGTGGCTCATGGACACCTGAAAAGCAAATCGTTCTCTTGCAAAAGTATGCTGAACACTTTCCACCTGGAGCTCCTTGGGGTAAGAGTACTGAGGCATGGCAAAAGATTGTGGATGCTGTTAATGCTGTTGCTCCCAATGATACGCCACTTCGTTATGACGCTTGCAGACGTGCTGTAGACAGAATTTCGGAGAGATACATGGAAGAAGAAAGTATCCAAAAGGCAGCCATTGCGGCCTTGACAAAGGTAATTTCGAAATTTGTGTAGTCATGTCTAGACTATCTACTTACAAATTGCGTGCGTTTATAGAGAAACAAGCATGAAGGCGAGAAGGCTGACAAGCTTATTCAACAAGAATCTAAGAAGGAAAGAAAGCGTATGAAGCGATTGATCATCCAAAGGTTGGCAGGTGAACGACCCGTTGAAATCGCTAGTCGCGGTGTCCCGCCCCCAGTCCCTGGGCCACCACCTCAGTATATTGCTGCACCCCTTCCTCCTCCTGTATTCAATTACATTCAGTTCGATCAAGCTTATGTTGAAGAACAGCGTCAGTATCAGCGATCTGTATTGCATCATTTGGAAAGCATGAACCAGATTCTCCAGGACTTGAGCAAGAGATTGAAGAAGTAAATGAATGCACTCAAATGAACATGATGAATCAATAAATACAATGAAAATTTTATGTCTAAAGAGGCTCATTATCTACTTTGTTGGTGCTTAGCAGCTTCATGACGAATTCAAACATGAATACAGCAGAGGCGTTGGTGGGGAACGCACGCAAAAACGAAGGCAAGAAACCTCTATAGAAGCCTCTGAGGCCTTCTGTTTGGTATACATGTCGTGCAACGGAGGTTGGCGTGGGGAACTTTTTGGGAGATACATCGGGTTGTGTCATGTAGCGGTTCTTGACCATGTCTATATTGTACAAATGACTCATTCAGTATGCTGTACATGCGTCTGAGATCTAGTGATTACCTGAAGGAAATGCGCCTAGCCAAAATGCAGTGGCACTAAGACCACCTGCAATGAAGGAAACACTACCGTCCGTCAAGCTCGTCTTTTTGAGTTGAGTTGTGAATACTTCATATGAACTCCAGAATACGAAAAACCAACTACGGAACAGCATAGTAGGTGTCAAACCTTGCCATAGTCCAAATATACCGTTATTTCGAACCTAATAGAAGATCCAGTCAGACACATTGGATCGATACATGCACGCCTTGGAAGCGAATTTACCACTTTTCGGATGCAATCAATGGGGCCAGAATAGGTCTTTGATTTAGCGTCATATTGCACTTGTAATCTTGACTTGATTTGCTCCACTGGAGTTGCAACAAAGGACACTGTAATGCCTCCAGCCAAACCCGCCAAGCCGTGCTGAAATATGCTGAGAGGCTTATCTCCATTCCACTGTTGTTGGATCATTCGAGCATTATGCAACGTGCCCAGCCTTTGAAGAGATTAAGGTTCAGTCTCGGATGCCGCTTGAACACCTAACACCATACTTACATGATACTGTCCATGAACATCCAGCCGACGAGTGGTGGAGTAGCTCCTTTGTACAAAGCTCTGGGGCCTTCTTGACGAACTGTCTTGAGAAAGCAATCCAATGGGCCTTTGAATCTGCCATCTGATTTGCTTGTCGTCTGCATACGAATCTTGACAGTGTCTGCGTATAATTGAATATTCATGCGCTGTTGCGTGAATGGATGCTACGTACCGAACGGATGGCCCACTGCTAATTTCGTAATGCCAGAAGCCATTCCTGCAGCGAAGCCTCGAAATCTGTTCTGCAGCGATTTGTCTGTGAGCTCTGGATTAGCTACTGCTTGGTTATCTATTGGCATGAGAAGTCAGTATGGTTTCATGGCGAGACGTTTCAAAAGTATACCGTTTGACATTTATTGGTGTATTCTTGTTGACAAATGAGAAAGAAGCGATCAATTTAGATGATCTTTTTCAAGCAGAGATAAGTATCCCAAGAGTCACATTAGACTCGCCTTTTGAAGTATTAGTTTGGTGCCTTAATTTGTCATGCCGTTTACATGACATCGCACTGCTTGATTCCAATGCAATTATTTGGGCATGAGACATTCCGTTGAGCCAGATAGTGCGCCAGAGATGGACTTGGTTGCCTTGAATGGCTGCTTTGAGCAGCACTTAATGTTGAAATGCACTCACATGAATCCAAGTGGGAGAGATCGTTTCTGGCTGGGATAGACAGTGCGAGAGATTCAGATCTTCAGCGCCTTCTGTTTACAAGTGCTATTTCTGACTTGAGTAATAGCATTTTGGTTGCAAGGCAAGAAAAAAGCACCTCCTCATGCATGTCTGATCAGCGTCGACATTTGCACCGAATAACGCTGTGCTTTCGAGATGCATCCACTGCAAACTGAACCATGCAATTTGAATTGGCATGTCTGGATTCAATGCTCATGCCAAAAGTTAGAGCAACACCTTGGTAAGCCCCACTGCGATCATCTGGCAATAGAAGCTGCATTTTTCATGTAGCATTTGTGAGAGAAAACCTGATTGACAACGTTTGTGATTGGTTGAGTAAACATCTTGAATTCAGACGTACATCTCTGTACTCCAATTGGAGCAAATTAGCCAGAGCAAAGTGTGGGGATTTTAAGGGGTTCATTTTGACGAAGGGTGAGCAGAGCAGAAAAGCACAACATGTGAGCTAAATTGAGCCACTGTATGGCACTGAATCCAACTGAGTCGAGGCAAGTTGGGCGCTAGAGAGCAAATTGAAGAATAAATCAAATAACTCGAGCATTGTTGCACAAAGGGCAAGCAAAAAATTGTATGGTAAAAAGGTCAGGTGCCAGCTTCTCCCCACACACGACATGAAAACAATAATAAACAAACTTTTTTTTGTTGTATAATATTTCTCTTTCTTTCTCTCTCTCTCTCTCTCTCTCTCTCTCTCTCTTTTCAGTCATTCTTTAAAAGCACATTTGCTGCCTAATTTTTCATATTATGTCTCAAGGAATATCGTCATCTTCATCATCCACAGCAGCAGCATCAGCAGCAGCAACATCAAATGTGGGTCGACCTGATTTAATTGCCTACCAGAACTATTTCGCTTTTAATCCCACAATCGAAATTGAAAAGAGAAAGAGCCTAGTTCAATCATGCACACACTGTCAAAAGGTAAGCTATGCAAAAGCTCTCATTGGCATGAGCCTCACTAACCATCCCTCATAGGCTCATCTCAGCTGTGATGGAGGTAAAAGCGTATATACATGAAAGATTAAAAAAGATGTAAATTGTATTTCTCACGTTTCTTATTTTGTACAAAAGGCCGACCTTGTCAAGGATGTATAAAACGTGATTTAGCAACTACATGTTCAGACAACAACCGCAAAAAAATGAAGCTGAATACGCATGCTGCGAATACCATGGATACCAATGATGAGCTGTACTCGCCCAATACCAATGTGCCATTTACGCCTGCCGACGGTATGCGATACACCCTTTTTAGATTGGTCATTCAAGCACTAATCCCATCATCTGTGATATATAGGCAACAACAATACCAACTTTATAGACACATCGCAATTATTCAATTTCTCATTGACTGATTTTGGATTTGGATCAGAAACCACTGGATTGGAATACGGTATACTGGGCAACATGCTGGTGGACGGTCCCCCTTCGTCTTCCACTACGCCTACCACGACTGTAACGACACCGACCACAGTTCAGATGAATGAAAAGACATTGACAACGTCTGCAACTACGCCTACTACTACAGCCACTACCGCAACATCTTCTCCTAGTACGTTCCAAACACTTTCAGCATTCTTTCCATTCACTTCATCTCCTACAAGCCCTCTTCCTCACCAACAGCATCAATTACAACAACAACAACAACAACAGCAGCAGCAAGTGCAGTTCCAATCGCCCATGCGTAGACCGCAATCGCAACCTCAGCCGCAGCAATTCTCATCTCCACCTATTGCACCCACGAAAAGAGACAGCACGTCCTCTGCTACCAGCACCAAATCAACATCAAGGCGAAAGGGCAATTGTGGTAATACGCCCGAGGCTGTATACAATAGTGTGAAAAGACCATTCAACTACGCAGAAGGATTTCACTACTTAATTCAATATGTGACGGACCGTATGGGGCGTGAAGATCTGATGCGAATCAGTAAATCACTATCGCTGTTTCGGCCTTCGTTTTTATCCTTGATCATGAATCTGACGGAGGAGGACTTGGTGTTTATGGAGCGTTGCATTCAAAGAACCTTATTGGAGTACGAAAAGCTGATTAGTTTTTCAGGAACACCAACTGTGGTGTGGAGAAGAACGGGTGAAGTGTGCTTGGTGGGAAAAGAATTCTCGCTTCTTACACAATGGACAAGGGACATGCTGCTGAACAAAAAGACATATATTTATGAGGTAACATAGTATAATACAGTAGAGTATGTGGGCATGTACTAAACGAGTTACAGCTGATGGAAAATCAGTCAGCTGTGGAATACTGGGAAAAGTTCAGTACACACGCATTTGATAATACAGACAAGGCTTGTAGCTACTCTTGCATCTTGCGTACGCCACAACAAAAACCAGTGCCTTGTACATTCTGCTTTACCATCAAAAGAGATATCTTTGATTTACCAAGCGTCATTGTGGGCAATGTAAGTCGTCTTATTTTCACTGTTTGAGTCAAGAACTAACAACTCTGCTCATAGTTTTTGCCTATTCTCAGTTAACATCTGACGCTTGCCAACAGTGTGATGTACGCATAATATATAAATATACGCAACATACAGATTCTCATAGTCTCTTGAAAATAAAGATACCATTTATTGTACAAATATGGGATTTACATGCTAGTTGTTGCCATCAAGTACAGCCACGATAACCACGGATGCACCATTCAATTGGAATAGCGCCAGCACTAGGATGCGCCAGGTCATTGAACACTTGAGGTGTCATATCCAGAGAGCCTAGGTTATTGAATAGTATGAGACATGGTGTTGTATTCTCTCAATAAACATATAATTCGTACCTTCTGCACAACCAGGGCAGCAATCGGTTACTGTGCACACTGTGCTTTTTCCACCATGTTTGACACGCAACTGCAAAAAGCACCATGGGCTCTTTTTCGACGCCTGGCCATACTGCTTGATGTTCATGGCACAGATTCGGCTGTGGTCATTTTCAACAGGGCCGCAGGATCCAATAGCACCACCTTCTGTTACTGGATGAAAAAACGTGCCAGTGCCTCGAAACAGGTTTGCTACAATATCCACCACATGACCTACACCACGCTTATCCATGATGGGTCTGCTTTCCACCACAAAAGACATAGAGATCAGATTAAACAAGAGAAGCACGCCAAATAGAGTACGAAATACAGTCAGCATGATGAGGGATTGATAAATATAGAGAGGTGTTTCTGGAACATGGATACTGGTAAATGTGAAAGCCTATTTATACTGTTAAATCGAGTAGAACAGGGAGATATATGATGAATTAAGCATTTAATACTTTACAGTAGCAAAGATCATCGAAAAGGGAGCATAGTGTAGAAAAAAGCATGCGAAGATATGTCAACTTGCTATGTTTGTGTAGAATAAAAGTGCATTTAATTTCAAGTAAAGTTTCAAGGGCTCTTCATATTTGCCACTCTAGGTTACTTTTTTAGCAATCGAGACGAGTGTATTGAATTTGAGCAGTAATCTAATCTTTACTCCTAATTTTCTCCCCTTCTCCATGTGCCTGAAAGGCCATTCGAGTCATTTGAAAGGCGCTGAGTCTGCAGACTCGAGCAAGTCTTCAGTCAACCATAAGAGACGCATGCATCATAGCACCTTCTTCGAACGATTAATTAATTATCGCACCTTTATATTAAACATTCTCTCGGTGAGAGTACGGACAGACATTTATATTAAAAATGCTTGTCAACTGATGTAATTTGATGAAATTAATAGGGGGTCTTTCTCACGGTACTCTCTGGACGGACGAATTTCGTTGAAATTTGTTTCAGCCTTAATTTGAAGAGATAAGATGGTATATGCGTAATTAAATCGGAAGTCTTAAATCTGTCATAAAAGCATGAGGCTGGTTTCGAAGATCCTGATGTATCTCAACTTGGAACGCTTACTCGCACACAGCAATAGTCATGAGACCTTCACCAATGTTTGAGACACCGTATATATTAATCAAAGGCATCTTGTGGCCATGGTGTCATACGGCCTTGATATGTGGTGTAATGGCCATGTAAAACGAATGATCGCTGCCTTGTCAAAGTTCTAATAAGATGGTATATGTTTTTATGCAGCTCATAGTCAGTGTACTGTATTTGAAGACAAAGTAGGCATGTATCAAGACATCAACGATGTAGGAAGGAGAGCTTAATTTGACAATCACTATGATAATACAGGAAGAGAGGCTAACATACTATTTCATATCATTAGGTCTAATACAATGCCGGATGGGGAACGTCCAATGTCAGAAGTTTACTATTGAATTTTGGCCAATGTATGCAGATCAAGAACTCATCATGTACGATCTTGTTCTAAATAAGAGAGAAACCACATATTTGACAGGATCAATGGATGGAGGATGCCTCTTTCTCGTGACTTTTAGATTGATCCAGTTTGTCCATCATAAATTTATGATGGGCAACTTGTGAACGGAGGCTGCCCAGAAAAAATTTTAAACGTCGAATTGGGTAGTGGCTTAGTTACTAGTCAAGAAATTAACTTGTGGATTGTAAAATTTTGCTCTGTCTCTTTATTTCATACAACTTTAACTATGAGTACCTTCGAAAAGGTATATAACACACAAGTGTACATGGATTCATGCAATCAGACTAATATAAAATCACATCAATCAATTTGAAAAATCACACAGACCGTTATTATTGATGGCAAGGGTCATTTGCTCGGACGTCTTGCTTCCATCATCTCCAAGCAAGCTCTCAATGGTCAAAAGGTTGTCGTCGTCAGATGTGAAGCCTTGAACGTTTCTGGTGAATTCTTCCGTAACAAGTGTATGTTGTAGATCTTTTTTATATATATATGTATATATACATGTGTGTTGGGATGAGAGATAGAGAGAGTAGAGGCAGGATGATGTGTGAGATATTGGCATGTCAATCGGTCAGAAAAAAAAGGAGAGAAAGAGAGAGTGTGTGTGATGGATCACTTGATTCGAGTTGATCGACTAATCAATCCATGCAATCAATAGTGAAGTATCACGCTTACCTCAACAAGCGTTGTCTCGTCAACCCCACTCGTGGTCCTTTCCATTTCCGTGCTCCCTCTCGTATCTTGTATAAGGCCATTCGTGGTATGGTCCCCCACAAGACTGCTCGTGGTGCCGCTGCTTTGGATCGCATCAAGCTTTTCGAAGGTGTTCCTGCTCCCTATGACCGTATGAAGCGTATGGTCATTCCTGCTGCCCTCCGTGTTCTCCGTCTCAAGCCCGGACGCAAGTACACTACCATTGGTCGTATCTCTCACGAAGTTGGCTGGAAGTACCAAGATGTTGTTGCCAAGCTCGAAGAGAAGCGTAAGGCCAAGTCTGCTGCTTACTACCAACGTAAGTCTGCTCTCGCTGCCATCCAAAAGAAGGCTGTTGAGTCCAAGGCTGATGCTCTCAAGGATGTCAATGCTTCCATTGCTGCTCTCGGTTACTAAATTTTCTTATATCATACATCATTTGATTGAAGTTGTGGAAGAAAAAATCATTTAAAATAAAAAAATAATAAATAAAAGATTATCAGCGTTTATTTGTATATTTTATCAAGGGGAAGGTCTGATCTTTTGCTTGACTCTGTTCAATTGAGTGTCTACTTCACCAAGCATTTCTTCTAATTGATCTTTTCGTCGTCTCGACATGGCAATTTTCTTGCTAAAGTCTTCCGATCTCCTTTTGGCCAGCGACGACATTTGATGATTGTCATGATCATCGTATTTTAGAAACTCGTACTGTAACTTTAGCTGGTGATGGCTTTTGTTGCTATGATACGAATCTTTGGATGAAATGGATAATACATCGTCATCATGTAGCTCATTATGATAGCATGGCAACGGCGATGGCGGGCTTGTAGAGTTGCTGTGATCTGGATGATAGCCTGTTTGTAGCAGCAGGCATTTATGATCTCCTTTTGCTGTTCCCAGTTCTGTCGCGACAAAACTAGGCAATTCTCATGTAAGTGCATGTTATGCAAACACTTGGACAAATACTCAATCTGTTTACCTTTTTCTAGGTTCAAAATCATCATTTCCTCCTCCTTCTGCTTTTAACATTTGCTCCATGGTTTTGCGAAGCACTTGGATCTGCCGCTGAGCCTGCTTTAGTTCTGTCTTGAGCACATTGATTTCTTCGTTTTTATATTGTAAATTGCTATAATATGCATATTGTTCGTCTGTTGTTTGTTGCTGCAAGTTCTAACATGTACACACATACACAAATAAATGTAAACATATCAGCTCATGCATCATCGTTTGTCTTGCTTTTTAAGCACTATACCTGTAATTCAGTTTGTAACTGAGCTATAGGTCCTCCTGAACAATCCCTGGATATCATGGAAGATGATGAAGAAGCCCTATTGCATATATACATATTTAGATTCTACATGCTTCATAGGAGTTGTCAGGTTTACGTTGATTCCAAGTCTCTAATCGTCTTTTTCAGCTGCTTGTTTTGATCCTGTATGCAACATGTTTAGCGGAGGCTGCAGTGCTTGCTTGCTTCGAAATACCTTTTCCTCCTCGTATTTGCGCTTGTATTCATCTTTTTCTTCGGTCACTTCATCCACCAGTTTACAGAAATAGTCTAAATCTTTAGAGATAGCTACAAAACTAGTTGGTCGCACGTCAAATGGGTCAAGCATTTAATAGATATACCATCTTTCTGCCCTTGTAGCGCTTTTGTTGAGGATTTTTCACGTTCTAGTTCGTCCCTGAGCATGTCCATGACAAAGTTGTCTCCGCATTGATCATTTACTGCTGCAGTCGATTTCTTTCGCTTTTCCACTAGGCTACTTTTACGTCTACTGCCTCGCTTATCGATAGTAGCTGTGCTTCCGTTGGATGAGGTTCTTGTGAGGAAAGATTTAGTTTCATCATCTTCATCATTTCCACTGCTACTGTTGGTTGTGGAGGATGGCGGAGGAGGTATCTTTGGGAGGCTTTTTTTCTTATTTACATGTTGATGGAGCGATGAGTTGCTCTCACTCCTGACAAGCAGTTTAGTATGAGAAATAGCAGGAGATGGTTGGCGCAATCTGCTACTGTTACTATTAGACTTGCTGTTGTTGTATTCCATACTGGGCCTACTTCCAACAGACGTGGTTGTAGATGTGGACATGAGAGATTGATTGCTTTTGGTTTTCTTTAAGCGAGGAGGGGCAGGCGGAGGCGTGATTCTATTGTTACTGGTATTTGAAATGTCAATACATGATTGTTTCCTTGTTGGTAATCCAGATGTTGGTAGCTTGGAAGTGGTGCCAATAGAAGACGGCATTTTTCGAATGCTATATTGCTGAGCTTCTATATGTTGGATCAAAATGTGCCTGCATTGCAAGGTAATGGCAGCAACATACCTACAGCCATATCTTGACTCAATTTAACGCTGGTATTGATTGGCATAAATGAGCTATCTGTATGATACTGTTATTTGACAATTGCTCTTGTACGACTGGAAATCACATGAAATCAGATATTTACCTGGATCTATACGTTTCAATGGTTTCATGTAGGAAGTTCTCCTTATTTGTCTCTCAGAGTTGGGCTGTTGCTGCTGCTGTAACTGATACAATGAAGCTGAGCTTGCTCTATGTCGTAATGAAATATTGCTACTATTGTATTTGGCAATATTTGTAGGACAAAGGTTGAGTAAGGAGCGAATTTGCCTTAAAGATAACCTTAATTTACCTGAAACGTTTCACTTGGTTTCCATTATTCATATTATTGTTAATTATCATGTTCTCATGGTTATCATCCGTATGATTTATTTGCTGCTGATTATAGAAAGAAATTGAAGACTGAAGAAATGCGCCATCTTGGCTTTGATTATCTGCTAAATACATGAATTTCATTGTTGCAGTATCCAACTCTCTTGCTCGTACCTGAATTTACAGTCGAAGAGGATGTTGATTTGTGCTGCTTTCCTATTCCCAGCTTTTGCCAGAATCGTGGCGAAGAAGACATGATTGCGATTGAGACAAGGAAGAAAAGAAACAAAAAACAAAAAAAGAGCTAAATCAATGTAATATATTAATAAAACAAAGGGCAACAGTACCCACTGCAAAGCAGGAGGTCGTCGATTGGACATGGACAAAACGGTGTTTTAATGGAGGACGATTCATTGATGTGCCTGGATCTCTCACAGCTTCGAGAATAAATGACTACCATTTCAAAACAATCATGATGAACACACCCAGTATGTATCCAACACCAGCGAACAGTTTGTATGTCAGATAAGGCTCTTGATTATAATGTGTTGTAAAGTAAGCCTCCAATGCACCAGCCAGATTTGGACCAAACATGGCCACCATTGTCACCAACAGGAACAAGGAATACCCTGAGTTGAGTTTATCCATTCCTGTGATAATAGCGGTTGTTGATGGTCCTAATGTCACAAAAGAAAGTGCACCTAGTTGCCAAAACAACTGCATGTACCATCAATCTGCATATTCTGCAATGTCTGAGGTAGTGACGCTCGTAGAATGAAGAATAGTGTTGATTTCATTGTGAAATATAGCATCATATATTCTAAATTATAACTCTTAATGTGATTTGAATCGCTATACATTTCGAACGTGAAAAACATATAGTGTGATTTAATCGTCATATGCATTTAAATTTTAAAATACTTGCTACTCACGTCCACCATACTCAGGGCCATTATATTATATAGAGTATTTAAAGCACTGTCGTTGTTACCCAATGACCATTATTCATTTGATACATTGCCCAAGATTGTGGCTCATTACTGATAGACTAGCTGCTTAGCTTTTGCCAAACTCATGACACAGATCCTTTCATTTATTAAAGTATGTTTTCGACTAATTATTGATTGCAGCATCTGCCTAGCTGCTGGGTAACTGAGCAAAAAGCAATACTTAGCGGTATGACGGGCAGCGATCACCCAAAGAGTAGCATTTCACTATTTGTAAAGTAGAATTGTTCACAGAGTAATTATCGATTGTTCAAATAGCAATGCCCTGAACATATACACCGAATAATTTCATCTGACAGGAATGTGAGCATTTTTGCGCATACGACTAATACAATGTTTAAGCAATTTATTGTTATTAGTAGGTAAGGAGATTATATAATGCCAAATGTAGTGAATTTGCGCGGTTAGTGCTTGTACCATTTCTTGTGGCAAGTTATTTCCATCAGAATTGTCAATATCATCATAGGTGAAGTGATAAAGTGCATATGATATACATCTGCATAATGTGTATGAGCATGTCTCATCAAGGAAGACTTTGCTAAAAACACCTTCGTACAATTCGGAAAGGTGCATTTGAATGTCTATAATGAAAATATCATTTAATACCATTCTTCTTGAAGGATCCACCAAAAATGCATCTGCGATACCTTGCTCTTTTTATTGTGAGTTTCTAAATGTCTTCGCATGCTATTCTGTAATGATCCACATTACATATGTCTCAATCTGCAGGTTGAGACATCTTCACCATTTCATATAAATAGCTAGTACTCTTGTCAGATATTGAACATTAGTGAAAATATCTGTTATCATAGTCCTTACACATTATTTATTACAATAAATACTTCTCATCCACTTATATTCTAATACTTGCTACTTCCCATAAGATCCACATGTATTATCCAGTAAGTATTGGCCAAGAATATAAGGATCTGCACTTAGTAGCACCAACGTCCTTCCCAATAAGTGCATCGGTCTTCAATACTACAAAGCAATTGTACTTTCCTTATTACATGTTCAGTCTTCCAAAGACCTTGGTGCACGTCGGGAATGTGCACAGATCTTTCTAGTATGTAAGCGTCAAACCTGCAAGCCGTCTGAAGTAGTTGCAATGTCAGTGCGCACTTAATTTGGGGTAACATGCTTGTTTGCATAGTGGGCTTCCATTTCCGCTCTTGTTGGAAAAGTTTTATCACAACCCTTCTTGCGACATTCAACCTACATGACATGTCAGCATGCGTATGGCTTTTCCCTCCGTGAGTGGCCGTCTATTAACTGTTGTGATGCCTAAGGCAATACCACCTTTCTTGTGAGAAAACCATTGCTGTACACCACTCATCCCAATCCATGATATGTACGAATGACATGAATATACAATACCGAATACAGATCTTATACATATAAGACACACATGGAAAATGATGGAACCTCCACCACCGAATAATATGCCTTGGGTCAATTGCAATTACCAGATCTATCATACCATCACACATGATCAAGGGTCTCTTTAGGTGGTATTCACATGAGTCACGCAGTAAATTACCTCTGGATAGTTCCAATCCAGCCACACTGAAAAGCATTGCCAATAGCACACTTGATTTGATACCAATGGCTGAAACCAGTATCTGAACAAGCGGACTAAATGCATTTAGTGCGAAATTATCCAGTTACCACCAGGCTCAGCTTGGTTACTGTTGCACTCTCTTGCCCATATACATGTATCTCATAGTAGTCTTGCATGGCTCATTGATAATGATGTTAATCCATAGTGTATACAAAAGGCTGTGCCTGTAAATTGCTCCCACCAGCATGTCAGTTTTTTTTATGAATTCACTTGTCAAGTAGATGCACTTTCCAACTCGTGATGATACCCAATCCAACGACTTGACACAGAGATGCAGCCAGCACGATGAACCATCCATATCTATTTGATTCTTCTGGCGTAAATTCTGGTACAATGGCATAAGTCTATTGCTTTTAAAGACTACAGATTATACTACCTAGTTCATTGTAGAAGCATTCGATATATTAGATACAGCAGATGGCCGTCTCCAGGCCTCTTCATCTTCAATAATACTTCATCTTTTTGAGTGGACACGTCTGTCAAATTGGAAATGTGCGATAGTCGATTTGCCATTGGCTCGCGTAGGCTGATGAGCAAGATAAAACACCTCTTGATCATCATCAGAATCACTGTCTTGCTGTTCTGTTGACGCTTTGTTGTTGGTGTGAATACTGGTCATGACGAAGTGAGAAGCTTGTATAAAAAGCCCTTTATGCGATTCAAATGCTGGCAGATTAAATAGGCAACAAACATCACCAAGTTATGCGTTATGCCATTGAATCGCACGATTCATAATTCATTTTGTGTAATTGCATATCTTAATGGATTGATATAAGGAGAACCTATGTTGAAAAGAAAGAATTTTCACTTCAAATGACTTGCTCTTTTTCTGTGGAAAAACAACAAATCTTGTAACCATATTTACTATATTTAAATATATGCCTTATCGTGCGCCTCTACATGTATATTGGTGATAATTACTCTTTTTGAACCATACGGCTCATTTTACAATGCCTACGCCATGTTTTCTATAGTACATAACGGCCATTCCATGTTGTATCAACCAAATTACGGAAGCAGTTTGTGCTAGACAGATTCGGTATTCCCATCGAGCCGTGTCTCGAGCTATTGGTGATCTAATGTGTCTCTACGCAGATACCTTCTCGCCCTTCATGTCAAATGTAGACTGACCGCGTTACTGGCTAAGCGTATCCATCTCATGTCTGAGAGTTCGCATTATCATCTATGTTGCAATTGTGGCTGTACCTAGCAACTTGTATGTGATAAATGTTTTAATCCGATTAGCATTTGTTTGTTCTAAATTCGGAATACTCATCACTTTCAATACTGAAATAGTAGAGATTATCTTTCAGCATTCAAGAGTTCTGTATTGCAGACCTCATCATTAGTGATGGTGGCTTGCATGCATCTTGATACATGGCATTTGCATCTGAATCAGCATTCCCATCAAGGCAGCAATCTAAACTGCCATTCAAATAGACCCAAGAGTACGGTAAAAGCAGGTTTTAAAAGGAAATTCTTGAGCTACAATTGAGCGTCAGTTTTGTTTACCGTTCATAAACATACAAAATGAATTAAGTAAGATGATTTCTCATGGCAAAAATCGGGTACCTCATTTTATCATTTTTAGCTTGGTTTTTTTCTGAAAATGAGTAGACCATAATCAACCTTTATTACATCCAACTGCTACTCAAGTTCGTCGTCTTCCGTATCATCTTCCAATAGATCAACCGTCGCAATAGATGATTTTCTAACACTTTTTTTGTGAGTTATATGAGTCTTGTTTACTTTTTCTTTACGAATGGGTATTTTAATTCCTTGTCGGGCAAAGCATTTAGATAGTGCAGTAGACTCTATAAGAAGAACGTTTCAGTTTTGAGTTTTTTCTTACTCTTTTTGCATCTTTTCCACCATAATCTACTTACGCACAACTCCTGGATACTTTTTTGCTGTATAAACTATAAAAGGATCTGTCTCTACAACAGCCAAAACTTTAGACACGGTAGCTGTATTGACGCTATTGGAATGGGGTCTAGATGGAAGGAGGTAAGCGAGAGAAAGAATTTGTTTTGTGAGACATTGTATTGTGCAATTCGTGTATTTTTGTCTTTACTTACGATCCAATATCTGTAAGAGAAAACTGCAGCCGAAACAGCCCTTCAGTCCTTAAACTGATGTCTTGGAATATGAAAAAGATGCCTAGTTTTCCTTCCAGATCATATAGTTTCGTAGCAGATGCTACTGATGCGCCCACGAGATTCTTTAATTTTGTAGCTGTATATCGATTGTCTTCGAGCTCATCCAATATGCCATTTGGAAAACGGACAACTTGAGTTGAGAGTTGCCCTGACGCGTTTATATCTGCTGATGATGAGGCTTTCCCATCAGTTTTTGGAGCAGTATGCTTCTGGCATGCGTCGCACATGACAACCAAAAATGAAATATTAAATGCTCTATGGATCATCAGCTCAATTTGTCTCTACTTT
>DF836502.1:9367-26661 GCA_000950595.1 Mucor ambiguus
GATCTATAATGACTAATTTAAGAAGCGTATATCAATGCTATAATGCGAGATGCTATGAAGAGAGTAGTAAATGTAAAGACTAATACAAAGTTATTGAAGAAAAGATAGGTAATTTTATTTGGATCACTTTATGAAATGTGATATTTATGTTGATCTACTGTCTATATAAGGATCCTTCATAAAAAAAAAAAATGGCAAATGATCAATATAGGATGTCTGTATGGTTATCCGGATGAACTATAGCTGTATTCATGGGTAAAAGTATATCGATATTTAAATTGTTGATAATGGAAAATGTTGCTTATAAATATTTTCAATAAATAGCGCGAATAAAGCATATCAATGTGCTTTATAGTAGAGTTCTAGTTGGTCTAAGGTAGTTTTGTATAGATTTGACAAGTGATTTGACATTGAATTGTATTGCATCGAGTTGGCATTGATTCTGATGTTGATTTGTTGAGAGTAAGTAATAGCAAAAGAAAAGATAGCCAGGAAGTTGATTTGTAGTAATATTTGGTAAAATATACTTTTTGTCATTTTGTAGACAGACTTGATATTTATACTAATTGAAAGGTTGCACATCATGTCTATGTGTATTTGACGATGATCAGCAGATATCCCGTTTTATATTGCTTGGTTTCTGTAACGCTTCGTCACAAATCAATATGATTCTAACACTTCAATATCGTTTCATGCACATTCTATTTCGTCCCTCAATTCCTAACTTATTTCATCATATCAGATGTTACAGTAAGGTTTAATACTGTGAATATTGAACTCTCTTTGAAAAACTCTAGGTATGTCATATTCTTGATTCGCAAATCACTTGTCGATCAAGTAGTTAATGTTGCCATTGCAGAGTTTATTGTTAAGCTGAACATTCCAGCATAATGGAAAGTATGTGAACACATTTTCAGGAATTATTCTGAGGGAAAGTGTATCTCGGTGGCACATCCGAGAATCTTGTTACTTCTTAACAGGCAGATGTCAAAGTATAGATTACAAAACCTATTATGACGCTTCAAAGAGCAGTTTACATAGACGACTTATTTGTCATCTCAAGTCCAAAAATATGGCGTGTTATGAAATTAAGAAACATTTGCAAGGAGAGATATCTCGACCTCCTTTTTTACGAGAGAATGGGTTAAATTAAAAGTGCTGCGCGGATGTAACATGAATCCCTAAACATAGACCTATGCATATTTACGTGTGCCATGTACCACACAATGGGCCCACATTAAAGATTAGGTTTCGATTTAGTAATGGGTCGATATATTAGTAGTTTCTTCTTTATAATATGTTTCCGTATACTAGTCGATCTGGGGTAAAAGGATGATTTTTATTCTAGATTGATTCAATATAAATAAATTAAACGATTTGAGCGGCAAGGATGGGATTTTCAACAGCTAAAGAAGCTTGGTGTTGTCTTCCATTCACCAAATCTTCTTCGCCGACCATAGGATGTGCGGCTTGTTCTGCAATAGAGGCTTGAGAGGCTTCGTCAGCTAAGCCTGCAGCAACAGGTGGTAATTCAGCTGAAAGAGACAAATCGGAAGAGGGTTCAAAAGCGGCAGCAGCGTCAGGAAAGTTCAATAAGAGTTCAGGGGTAGAGATAGAGGGGAGTGGTGCTTCAGGTTTGGAAAGCAAAGGAAGCTCAGGAACAGGAAGTGGAGATTGGAGCGCCTCATCCAGAGATGCAGCCACATCAGATAAAACAGACATAATAGGTGATGGCTCTTGAGCAACATTAGGAGCAGAGGCAGCATCAGGGACAGCAGCAGCCTTAAAGTCGCCAGCATCAGGTGAATCACAATAAATACCACCTTCAAGTTCTTTGCAAACAAGGCCAGCAGCGCAATCACGAACGATCCATTTGTCAATGTTGCAGGTCAACCATTTACCGGTTTTACCAGAACTAGCGCATTTTTGCTGACCAGAGACAGCACACGACGTACCGTCAGCTTCATTGTTACCATCTTCCACAGGGACAGTAGCGGTTGGGGCTTCAGATGAAGACAATGTGGATGTTTTTCCATCCTGATCTTCATTCTGATCTTCATCCTCATCTTCATCCTCATCTTCGTATTCATCCTCAGCTTCATCATCTTGATCAATCAAAGCGCTTGATTGAGCAATAGCAGAGGAAGGCTTGGTTTCTTCAGCAGCCAGAGTAGTAGAGGGAGGAGCAACCCAGTCTCCTAAATCATCAATCACTTCGCTTTGCACATCCTCTTCAGGATCTTCTAGAACTTCTGAATCAGGGTTATTGTTGCTCTCCGTAATGGACTTGTTTTTCAGCAATGCTTCACACGATGCAGGCTTGGCAGTATGAATCTTGTTGACAACCTCCAACAGTTCACCGTTATCTTGATGGATATCCCTGGAATTAACACGTATTGGTACATATTTACATAAGGGCTATTCAACGTTAAAGACTTACCACACCATCACACCAGCCAAATCTTCACAGATGGCATGCTCCACCTTGATGTTCAGAGACTCAGGGTCGTCATATGAAATGAAATGCTTGGTCTCTGGGTTAAAGAGCCAGGGAGTTTGTGATACTTGATCCCAGTTACGTTCCCAACCTTTACCAGGTGTCACCATATCGTCTTGCAACAGACCTTCTTTACGAAGATTGGTCCATTTCCATATACCAGACAGACCACCAGCTTCCTTGTTACAATAAGGATCTGTCCAGTAGGCATCATCAGAATCACCCTTGGGCGCACCTGCCTCGGAAGCTTGGAATTGGGTTCTTTGCTGTCTCATATCCACCTGGGCCTTCATTGCACGGCCATAAAAAGCAAGCCCAGCAGTGATTTTGTCAGCAGGTACACCAGCCTTTTTCCAGTCCCTGATACTCTCCACAAAAGAGAATGGAGCACCTTTGCCTTCTTCTGCTTGGAAAGGAGCATTTGGACCAGTAGTTGTAGCCCAAGCACCATTGATGTCTACAAAAAAGATAAACGATTAAACATGCGCATCACCAATCCTGTAACCCAAATTTTACCATAGGTCATTAAATTGACATGATCGAAATAAGGTACAAACGACTTCAAATCAGTCATTGGTACACCGGACTTGATAAAAGGCTGAACGTGGACAGCCATGGAGATCTCTTTGTGTTCCTTGGGAAATTTCTTGTCCAATGCTTGTCTTAGTTCCTTGAGCAACAATAAAAAGTTGTCGGCATCATTATCAGCAACTTCGTTACATCCAGCGGCTTGTTTTCCAGGGTACTCCCAATCTGTAGCATTGAATACATGAATATACAATAGGCATGTCTGGCTGAAAACAAGCTCTGCTTACCTATATCAACGCCATCTGTCTTGTACTTTTCAATAAAGTCTAAATTCCAATCAATAAACTTTTTACGGCTCGAAGCAGTTGCAACCATGGGACTGAATCGCTTTGAGCCTGTCCAACCGCCCACTGATAAAAGCACTTTTGTTTTACTGGCATGTGCCTGTTCTACTACTTTGGGAAGAGATGATTCTACAGCCCAATCATCAGGAAACGAAGGCAAGTTGTCTGGATTATTTAAGATGGCGAATGCTGTGGAAATAAAAGGTTGGTATTGATATATCCATAAAGAGACAGAGTCAAGCAATTTATATTACCATAATTGATGTGAGTGTATTTGCTGAATGGGATGTTTTCAACTGGATAATTGGCATACAACCAATTGGGAAAGTATCTGTAGAATGTTGGTTCCTGTGGCCTCGATGCTCTTACAACATTTGCTAGTTACCCAATCACCATCTTTGTGGAACCTTCGCACAGAGCAATCGCAGAAGCAAGTGCAGCAGCAATCAATGATAACCTCATAGTGTCGTATGTTTTTTCTTGTGTGCGTAGATGTAGGGCAAGAGAGGTGAAGAGCGAAAACTGAACGAGAAACCATCTTTTTTATACATGTACTTTCAATTGGTATGTCAGTGATATTTTAAATCGATAGAAACAATGATAAAATGACATTTTGCACCATTCCATTCATTGCAAACACATACGATTGAATTGTGGCTAATTGATCAAATGATTCAAGATACGAAAGAGGGTTCAATTGAACCATTTTTACAACGAACAAGCGTGCGGTAATTGGATAGCATTTGGATATCGAAATGGATGGGCCTGGCCCTTTTTGTGGTCTTTTTACACACTGCTTTGACCCCTTGTTTTTAAGGTATTTTTTGTTGTTTTTTTTATCTCTCTCTCTCTCTCTCTCTCTCTTTCTCTCTTCTTTCTAATATTTTTCTTTCTTTTTTTTTATACTACAGGTATAATTTTTTTCCCTCTTTTTATATTCACACTCATAAAAGTAGCTGTTCTTTGTTTGGAACCGAAAAAATCAATAAAATGAGCTTGCAACGTAAAAAGAAACCTGTTGAATTTCATTTTGTAGACATGAATGATCCAGATCGATACAAAAAACTCAAGGTTGCTCGTGCCTGTGATTTTTGCCGCCGTCGTAAATCAAAGTAAATAAATCAAGGAATGGGCACTCTTCAATTATTCCCCTTTTTTACAAATGCTCCTTTAAATTTAATTATATAGATGTGATATCGGTATTCCTGGTTCCGGTACTTGCTCCAATTGCCACAAGCATCAAATGGTTTGCATCTTCTCGCCTGTGACTTCCCGGGGATCTGATGCTTCAACTACACGACCTGAAGATGCTCTTCTAACACCTCAGTACCAGCCGCAGCCTCTTCAGTATCAGCAGCAAAAGCAGCACCAACAGCAGCCAAACGCATTGGAGCAATATGCATTGAAATACCCATTGCTGTGTATCAAGGGTGGGCAGGTTGGATATGAAGTAGATCAGCTCATCACCTTTACCGATGAACATGTAGTCGATCAACCAATCAACTCATTAGACATGAACGACTTTCAGGAACCATCATTGCAATTGGAATCAAAGCTGTTTAGCATCTACTTTCAGCAAGTACACCCAGCTTTCCCTGTGTTGCTGAAACAATCTGTACTCAACATTCATTCACAAGATCGGCTACTGTTGTCAAAGACATTGCGCTATGCTATCATGACAATTGCATGCCATTTCTACCCGAAAACACCATCAACACCCTACGACTATCCGCATAATCAAGACGTCTCTTCCAACAACACGGCAGCAGCCAACTACTTTTACGATATTGCAAGAAAAGAACTGGATACCACCGCATTTACCAAGAAATTAGATGTTGTTCAGTCATTGCTTTTGCTGTACAAACACAGCGAGATTATGTACAAGGACGGCACACGCTATTTAGAGCAAGCACAAGACCTGGTCAGCCAAATCTCTTCTATTGTGCCACAACAACAGGAGATGATTAATCGCACTCGTTGGATATTGTTTGGCATCATTGGTTTATCCAACCTATCGGACCCAAGATACAGCACCATGTATAAAAGAATCGACTTGCCTGTTGAACTACCACAGGCACTACAGGAGGAGGTCAAAGACGACAACTCGGCTCAGCAGCATGTAAATCGGTTTGCTCAAATTGCCAACTTGAGCGTACTGTATTCACACACAGTCCAAAGTCTAATTACGTGCTCCACAACACATTTGATATGCCTGACTCAGTTCAAAGAGATTAGACAGCATTGGCATGATTCGCTCCACCCAGTAACTCAGAGTCGATTGCTCACAAATCAAGATCAAGAGCAAGACATTGACATTATGATACTATACAGCGCAATTCTGTACGATATGCTCTATTTGCTACTGGTATTACATTACCGTCTTATTGAAACTGAATGGGAGTCCATAGAAGCGGCATATAGATTGCAACGCATGGTACATAATTTAGTTACACGTGCTTCATTTTTGAGCACAGTGCAATGTAGAAGAATGGCATCCTTTGCATTGATGTTGTCATTGCAGCTGCAAATATCAAGGGACAAGATTGATGTTGACTTCGTACAACAAGTGCGCCAGACATTGCAGTATATGAAGATTGATGCAAGAATCGACCGCGCGCTACAGGAGTTGATATCCAACCAAACGCCAGCTCCTCCACCACCCATGGACTATTTCAGTTTGATACCTCAGCCCATCATGCATTCCTCCACTTCATCTCCCTTGGATTTCCCTTCATCCTCGACGCCTGGATTATGGGATATTCTATCAACTACAACCAATGGTGGCTTGAGTACGCCGATCAGAGAGGAGGACAATAGCCAAACATCTGACTGGATACTCGATCAGCAACGACAGCAACAACAGCAATTGCAAATGTACGAATTGCAGCAACGAATGTCGTACTTTACACCCATTTTACCCGGTACGAATAGCACTGGTAGTTCCAATGAGGCCACGACGACGACAACGACTACCGCTACCACTACAACAGCCGCTAGTACAGACACAGACTTTTCCTACTTGATACCAGACATTTGGAGTCCAACAACTATAGAGAACCTCAATCAAATGAAAATATAGCTTGTTTTTTTATTGCATTTTACATTTATACACGCATTCAATCGCACACATCTTATACACACACACACAGACACACAGTTCATAGGTATACCCCTCGCTCTTCTTTATTTCAACGATCTTGTCTCCGATCTTCATCAATAATACCAGCCATTTTTAATAATTCTTTATCCAGTTGTCCATCCGATTGTCTAATGTTGACACCTGCTCTTCGGGCAGCTTCTTGCTTGTCAAATTGCCATTCTTTAGCCTGCTTTTCTCTGTCCTTTTCATTGCCCAGACCAAACACTTCAATGTCCTCGGTATCAAATTGATAATAAAAATCTTGATGTCTTCTTGACTTGATGGCGCTTTGGAAACTAGGCTGAGACGGGTATGCTTCATTCTGATAGACGCCTTCCTGCAATGTGTTTTTCAGAGAGAGAATAAACTCATGTTTTTGATTGCTGCCAGTGGTAGCACCAAATCCAATGCCAAAATCATGATGGTAGTAAATGTAATGATCGTTGTTATCGACACCGCCTCGGTTGATGATGGGTCGAAAGATGTCGAATGAGGGGTCCAGTTCAAACAAAAAGCACTGATTTGTTCCCCAAAAGTGTTTCGAATGTTTCCAAGGTTGTGTAATGTATGCTCCCATAATCATCGAGTGATGTTGTTCTATCGCGTTCTTTTTGCCTCCAATGACGTGCGGTGTGGATATGGCATCGACTCTCATCACAAACAATGTAGGGCCTGGGTACTTGAAGACATGACTCTCGAAGCGATTCATACTGAAGCCATTCTGATCTGCCGAGTAGAGTCGGCTCCATTGTTTGGTGATCAGGATCTCTTCGGGCAAAGACCATGATAACAAGGTGGTATAAAGTGGCGACAGTATCTCTGATTCACTTGCTGTGGGCACTTGATCTTGTGGCAATAGGCGAGATTGGTTCACCTTTTCGTGGTAGGTGAATGCTCTGATAACAAGTGATTGCAATGGCTTGAACAAATGTGGCGAAAAGGTGTTTTTCCACTGACAAAATGAGGTATGTGAAATACACGGTAGATCGTCATTGGCAGTATCCAGGGGCTTGATGTTGTTCACAATCTTGGTTGCCATGGTGCGCATACCGTCTAAGTCATGCTGACAGTCCTTGTCTGCCTCTCCAAGCCAAAGCAGCAGGACAAACAATTCAATCAAATCTCGACACAAGATTTTAGATCCTCCTCCATCTTCCACTAATACTGTATCGTCTCCTTTATCCAGATCCATATCACTAAAATCCACGCCCAGTTCTGCTAAAGACAGCCCTCTTGACAGCTGTGTTTCTTCATGATCCTCATCCGGTTTTACTACCATGACTGGTTCCTCATCGTCCACTGCTTGCGCTTTAGCAACATCCTCTGGTGCGGGCAATACTGATAATGATTGGAAAAAGAGATTTTCGGATACGCTGTCTGTCTCTGTGTCGAGGTATCCTACGATAACTACGAACGCAGTGATAAATGCTTCAAACGATAGAGGAACAGGGCCAGCTGTTGTGCATGAGGGATAGGAGCCTAAATATGAAAATGCTTTGAACAGCAAAACACCAGCAGGTTCAACTTGGGAAGGCAGCTGCAGGTATTCCTGAGGCTTGCATGTTAGTATGTGGGCGCATGAATTCAAGTAGACTCTCTACTCACCAAAAATTGCTTTGGTTCAATGCATTCAAAGTTGTCTTTGAAGGTTGATTTCAGATTATTGAATACATATTGCAACGAGACGACTTCTACTCTTGTTAGGTATTTCCTTGGTTTGAACGCATGCTTGGACGCTATAGATGCCGAGGAGCTCTTTCTTTCGATCGGCTTTGTATGTGATTGACCCATATTTGCTGGTTGGGGAAAAGAAGAGAATACGCGCAGGACGTTGAAAAATTCATCATGATGATTCCATGAGAAAAAGAGAGTGTGCATAGTATAGTAAATCAACAACGGATGTCCAGTTTCTGATTTGCGACTACGCTTGATTGCATTGTTTTCGATTGCATCCATTTCTGAAGATGTGCAATCTCAACCAGCAACCAAAGACCTATAACAAGTACAGTGGCTCTGTATAGAATAATGCTCTAGTTTAGTATCCAAGGACCTTGCTGTTCACATGATGGATTAAAATGCTCTTGTAGAATAGTAATCGGGAACATTTTCACCAAGGACATCTGGACCTGAACACGGCTAGATTACAGATAGATGTAATTGCAACATTTCGTGTTAAAATATGTCGTCGTAAAATTGTTTGCTACTAAACAAAATGAAAATCAACACAGTGGGATAACATCATCCATCAAGTGTATATGCCACAAAAAGAGTAGATTTACCTAAAAAGGCATTTACATTTACAACATTCCTATTGTGCTTGCAAAAGTTTAAAAACCCCATTTAATCCGAGTGTGTATTATAACCATCAAAGAAAAGCTACATATATATAAAGAAATCGATACATATTTCACTGTTTTTCTTAATAAGCATTTCTCTCTTCTTCTTTTTCTTTTTCATAATTTTTGAATAATGACAATGATAGACACAATTGCATCACCTGCTCCACAGAGGAGGATAATAGCAAAATATCCACATAGCAAACATAACTCTCCTATGATGTCCCCTGGTAACCGACGCAGAAAAGACGTCGGCGATTACTGGCTGGGCAAGACACTGGGCAGAGGCTCATCAGGTACACAGACAATGTCTATGCCATCATGGATCCATCGACTAACACACAAGCAGGGCGAGTCAAGATTGGCATCCACAAAGTGACAGGAGAAAAAGTAGCCATTAAAATCATTGCCAAATCACATTTAGCTGCCAACGCGTCAGTGGAGAAGGCAGTGAAGCGAGAGATTGCTGTGATGAAGCTCATCAGTCATCCCAACATCATGAGCCTGATCGATGTCATTGACTTGTCAGACTCACCCAACTTGTAAATATGGGCACTTGGATAAAAGAGACGCTTTATTTACATGTTATTGCGATTCGATTAGGTATTTGGTGTTGGAATATGTTCAGGGCGGAGAATTATTCGAATACTTGGTATCGCAAGGAAGACTATCTGAAGCAGAAGCTAGAAAGTACTTTCAGCAAATCATCATTGGGCTGGATTATTGCCATCGACACTTAATCTGGTGAGTTTTGGGTTGCTGTATGCGCAATGATATGGCGTATTGACCATGTTGAATACAGCCATCGGGATTTGAAGCCAGAGAATTTGCTGCTGGATCGAGAAAAGAACATCAAGATTGCAGATTTTGGCATGGCTTCATTGCAGCCTACAGGGCAAATGCTGGAGACAAGTTGCGGGTATGTACATCGGTATGCAATATGAAATAGCAATAACTCATATTATGACACAGCTCGCCTCATTACGCCAGCCCTGAGATTGTCAATGTAAATCATCATCATTCAACACAATGCTTGTTCGTCGCCTAACATCATCCATCCACATGTAGGGCATTCCATACGACGGTTCAGCATCTGATATCTGGTCTTGCGGTATTATTTTATACGCCTTACTGAGTGGGCACTTGCCATTTGACGATGACAACATTCGACAACTATTAAACAAGGTCAAGGTTGGAAAATATAAAATACCAGATCATTTATCAGATGAAGCCAGAGACTTAATTACAAAAATATTAGTGATTAACCCAGCTAAAAGATTGACTGTACGTTGTTGTTACACTTCATTCCTGCAAAATACTAACTTTCTACTGGTAGATGAAACAAGTGCAATCCCATCCTTGGTTCACCAAAGACCCTCCACCCAATCTCACTACATTGCCTGATCCACCTACGGCCACAGAAATCGGCAGACCAGTTGCGAATGCAGCAGAGATTGACGATCGAATTCTCGAGACACTCAAAGTGCTATGGACCGATTTGTCCGCTGAAAAGGTCGTTGGTGCATTATTAAATTCTGAGTAGGTTTGTAAATGGAATGAATGACCTTTATAATAGTGTATTTATGGCTCGCAACATTTAGGTACAATATGCAAAAAGTCACCTACGTGTTGCTGCAAAGACACGCGAATTCCTATTGGCAGACAGAGAGAGACGATGACATTCGATCAGGTACAGATCGAGTAATGTTTCTAGGTTCAGATGCTAATAAAATTTCAATAGTGGCATCTCCTGCTAAACGAAGACGTCCAGCTACTATCTGCGCTGTATCGGAAGGAAAAGAGCCATTCCCAGGCTTGAATGAGATGATGTCGAAATTAGCCGAACGTGAAAAGACATCCAACGCACCTCCAATGACGCCAGGCATTCAACATCACAACGTAGCAGCACCCAAGACATTACAGCAGCCACCGTCTAGACCCACGAGCAATGCGACTTTGAAGCCAGTTGTGACACCTGTAGAGGCAGTGCAAGACACACTCCCACCTCCTGTGCCTCCTAAACCTATTGTCATACGTGCAGATCAGATCTGCAATGAGCATCAGCAATGGCAACAACAACAACACCAATCACAGCCGCAACGATGGTAAGGAAAATTTAGAAACTTTCAAATGTAAATTCTAGGCCCATCGCCCTAAACGTTACTTTAGGCATTCACCAATCTTGAGTCGACCGAATACCAACAAATTCTTACCCACCATGTTTGACCAACAGTTGTATCAACACTATGTTATGCCTCAACTGCCACCACCACAGCAGCAACACCAGCAACATATGAACATTAACCACATGCTATCACCCAGGGCTCCAGCAAGCAGTGCTCTCAATCACCACCAATTCCAATATTCTCGCAAAAATCCCTCTCATCACCAGCCCGACTCCAAACTCAATCGATTCATGAATATGTGGCAACGCAATCATCGCATCGACCCCAACACTCCATCACAGCAAAGCAGCATGTTCAAAGTGTCCTCCAAACCCATGATATTTGATAGAAAAGCCATTGAATCAAGCTCATCTGTATGGAGAGACAGCATCATGTATGAAGCACCGCCATCTCCTTCAACCCCTAGTCAAAGACAGCAACAGAACAATCGAGCTTCGTTTGTGTCTACTTCATCCAGAGCCACTCAGCAGCAGCTACAGCAATCACCGCTGTTCCCGCCACAACAAACAACTGTGATAGAGTCGCCCAAGCTTTCCTCTTGGTTGCCTGGTCTGTTCCATTTCAAGCAGCCTAAAGTGTGTTCGTTGGAATGTGAGGCTAGAGACGAACGAGAAGCGATAGGAAAAATATCGCAAGTGTTGGAAGAGGTAAACATGAGGAGTGGCCACTTGGATTCACTGTGCCTTATCTTACACTCTTTATCGATAGTATATGGAAGGTTTTATCACAGAAAGACAAGAACCAGATGGTAGAATAAGACGCAAAGGAGAAATGAAACTACAACATCGTAAGTCCAATCAGTCGTTGAGGCACAAACAAAGCACTGACACTAGGTGGCTATAGCTGTAAAACCCATTTTGCTACGATTCAAATTGGAGATATATCAGTTGCAAACTAATCAAAAGAAGCGTGTTTATCGCATCAACTTTATTCAACAGCAAGGTAAATAAGAGGATATCATTGATTATAAATAAGTAACTCACACACGACATTCAGGTGATGCTATGGCACTGGTAGCTGCAGTAAAACTCCTGGATCAAACACTTCAAACTTATGAGCATGAGGCCGAATTAGTAGCTACAGCCAATGGCTGGAATACAAGAAATAGCATAGTAATGTAGAAAGTAGCATAAAATATATGAACAACTATGGCAGATTTATGAAACATTTGGTTTGATTATCGACTCAATGTTGAGTGGGATCTTTTGCCTTGTAGCTGTTTTGAGCTGATACCAACTCGTCATCAGAGAAAGAGGCGCTGGCTTACCTAAAGTATGAGTCAGCAGGCTTCTGAGGTTTTCCTCCAACGATGGGGAGGGGAAGTTTCTGTATAGTGGGATGCATCTATGTCTCTTAGAAAAAACCTTTTGGTCAGACGGGAAAGTCTCTCGTCGATTTACCGTGTTTATGCCAATTAAAATCATTGAAAAACTGGCAAACAACATACTTGTATTACCTCTACTACTCAAATCTATGCAAAATACAGCAAAATATCGATTCATTTGAGCCGTGATTTCTCACGTCTGAAGCCTTTTTTGACTTTCGGAATTGCGCCAAGCTATTTCTTCGATCTACCACTTACACTATTATCTTCTTACTACTACTATCCTTCCTCTACTACCGTTGACTTCCTGGTATCAGATGTAATCTTTAACATTAATTTTTGCTTCTTTAATTTCTGTGAAGATTGATACTAGTGAATGTAATGCTTAGCATATATAAGCTTTTGGGTAGAATGACTTATTAGAACCTGTGTGGTATCTTATAAAGTTTGGAATCGTAATGCCTCTATTCTTTGTAACTTGGTAATGATAACATTATACTAGGTTTAGATGCTTTCCAAATTTTGATTATCTGCCTCTCACGCTCACAATAGCCTTCAAGTTGATTGCGGGTCCATGTCTTTTTAAAAGGGCGAGGTATACACCGTGAAGCGCTCCTATGTAGATGTCTCTCGCATCACCGTCGCCTACCAACTCTCTCAATCTCTGCTTTATCATTTCGGCAGTGTTTTTCTTAAAAGCTACAACGATATATTATTACCTAAATATTTCTGAATATTTAAAGCAATTAACCCGAACTATAAACTGTGATTTCTGAATAAACTAAAGCCTGTTGTAGTACTACTTGGATGCTATAATACAGATATTTCATATCTGGATCTGACAGGAGCTCTCTCGGAGCACACGGATCATCATTTGTCCGCTAATACACGGCCAATTCCATCCATATACAATCAATGGCCATTGATACAAATGCAGTTGGCACTACAATCAAAGTAAAATTACCATAAAGAACATGTTAGCCTATCAAAACTGATACTATATAAGCTTCGTGGCTCTCTTACTCGAGAACTTGACAAGAACAATGGGTTTATGCTTCAGAAACCGCAATTTGAAACATAGAGCAGACTATAAAAGGAGCGAAAATCCATGTTCTAATGATTTCATCTTTATATTAACTACAACGTAGTATGCTACTTCACAATCTCTTTAATAACTTAAGCATTATTCATCATCACAAAAAAGAGGAAAGCGAATATGCGCATGTTCCCAATTACACGCCCACCATACTGACAAAGATTGAAGGCAATCATAAACATCACCACCACCATCATGTTTATCATCTGCATCGCAGTGAATCTCATACTCCTTCGATTTGTGCATCATGTAGTCCACAGAATGAAGACAGTAGCGTCTTTGTTGCTGAACCTGGTACAGAGAAAAGAGGTGTATTTAGAACAATCGAGCCAATCTGGGCCTGTACTGCCAATGCTGCTCCTGAGCACAAACTAGATGCCAATGGTAATGGACTCATCATTCTCGACGATCAAAGCCAAAAAACATTGGAAGCTGCTTACAAGAATAAGCAGATGACATGCCAACTAGCTGAGGACTCTACTACTGGCTCATGTAATGTGAATTTGGTCTACAATGATGCAGATGCTAGCGCTACCACCACCACCGATTCAACTGCCAACTCAACTGCATCAAATGATCCATCCATAGATTCTATCATGCAGCTAACGTATGGCATTGACATTAAACGAATGACAACTCCAGTGTGGTGGTTTGAAAAGAAGAGTCTTGATGGCAGAAAGGAACTAGGTCGGTTTGATTGGAAGAACCAGATACGTTTAGAGGCCTATGACGACGATAACGCTACCTTGGCTTTGACAGACGACTCGTTTGAAGAACCATTTACAGTTGCATTAAGCCAAGCCAGGCATAAAGATGCGCAGGAATGGCAGGGATTTGTGTATCTGGACACGGTTCCTTGTCAGATTCATGGCAATGAGGAATACGACGAATCCAATGATGAATATCACGACCTCAACATCCAAGGCAGAGACAACTTTCCCAATTTCAACAATTTCAAAGACGAGCAAGATCAAGAAGAGTTTAGACAAGAAGAAGCCTATCGCAAGGCACATATCAATAAAAAGGGTTAGATTTATTCTGCATGCAAAAGAACATATTCTCTCGTGCTACTGCCAAATTTCAACACATCTTTTGCTTTTAATTCAACGAAACGAGTTGCTGGAATTTGCTCATTGTTTAAAAATGTGCCATTAGTAGCCTCCAAATCTATAATGAAGGGCCTAAACGTGCCATGTCAGGAAAAGAGTGTACTGGCATGCTTGATTTTCTTCACTTACTTTACCACCTTGACAGGCTTACCATTTGCACCTTCCTCAGTGACTATTCTGTATTGTATCACAGCATGTTGCTTTGAGCATGAAGGATGATCAACCGGGATGTCAACAACCTACGAATACACTATATTAGACTCATTAGAGTATCAATATGAATACCAAATCTACTTTACCACACGATCACGACCGATCAAATAGAAGCTTTGTCTATGAATGTGCAGTAAATCTAATGGATCTCACATGTCAATACAAGAGATATGCCAATTTGCATCGACTGAGCCCTACCAACTTGTTCGTCGCCTTTGAATACATACAATCTCCACTTAGTTGTAGGTTTGGAAGCCTCGGGAGGCTCATTGTACTTTAGTTCGACACCTTTGACAGTATTTGTCTCTGCTGCTAATTTACCAGACAATCCAAAATTTGGCTCGACCTTCTCTACAGGCTCTTCTTCTACTCTCACATTATCCTCGGGTCTTCCCCATTCAAATTTCTTGCCTCCTCTTTCATTATTATACTGCCTGCGTTCGTCTCTGTTGCTGTTTTCACGACGGCGGGATGGTGGTGGTGAGCGAGATCGTCTACGTCTTGGTGGTGAGCGAGAGCGAGAATAAGAACGTGAACGTGAGCGATGATTGCGTCTTCTGGGTGGTGAGCGAGAGCGAGAAGAACGTCTATTTCTTTCGTGTCGCTCAGATGGTGATATAGATCGTCTGGGAGAACGATGGTAGCGTGAAGGAGAGCCCATGTGAATAGATATTTATACGTTAAAGAATAGAGCTGCTGGTCATCAAAAATGCCACAACCAAACATACCAAATGTCTCTCTATAGTCACACTACCTACTCAAGAACAGTAACTACTGTACTTGGAATCCAGTAATATCTTTCGCTGCATTGGTTGGGATTTTTAAATATTCCAATAACGCACACAAAAGTTCTGAACTATGGTCATTATTGCCAGAGAATAGGCTATATGTATTTTCTATTGCAAGCCTCGCAACAAGGACAATGTCCAAAAATTTAGAAAAATTATAGATGATTTACAAAATGTCGAATTTGTTACGATGAGGATCCTAGAAGACCCTTTCTTTGTTCTTTGAAGTCATTACAACTTGTACTATCGAGGTACCATCAATATCCGGCTGTACTCTGAGGAAAAAAGCAGCATCAATCCATGAATAGATTACTTTCGCTGATACAATCTGCTTCTGCCATCGAACATCTTCAAATTTTCGTGTTTTGCTAACAACACTTCATCACGTTCCATGATATTGATTGTGTTGGTATACGGCAAATTATCAACGATAATTTTTTTAATGCTGGTATTATTTCTTAAATGGAAAGAAAAAGTTAGAGTGCTTTATTATGATCTTATTTGATAAAGTCTTTTAAAACGTTTGAATTGGTTGTCAAACCAGCGGAATCAAGAGTGACCAAGCAGATCTTGGGGTTGACCACGACAACAAAAAGATGTTGCTGTTTAGCAAGAAACGTACAATTGCAACCAAGAGTACACGTTTATTACCTTGCATGTCTCCATCTACACATTTTAATTTCTTTATGATATCATTGAGACTGGGATCTCTTTCGATAAGCGGATCGTTGGAGCTGCTGTTTACGGAGAGAGACGTTTTGTCAACTAATGATCGTTCTTGCAATCGATTTGCTATCAGTCAAAGTAAGCGTGCTCGAGCATGAAGATCAACGACTTGCCTAGATTTGCGGGCATATACTATGATAAAATAACCCACAATTTCTATGTGCTGTTGATACTTGGGCAAGCAATCCATTATTTCATCAATTGTGCTGCCTATGATAGAGTATAATCAATATAGTAGAAGAGATAAAGAATTCAGTATGTCTCACCAATAAATTCTTCTTTTAAAACGTACGAAATTTTGGCTTGTATCACAGAATTGGCAATAGCTGAAATATTTGAATGTTTCTTTTATGCAGTAATACTTTTTAATTCGGAATATCCTGTTTGATAGCTTCTTTTTCTTAGAGGTTTTTATAACTTGTTCTGCGTAAGTTATTGTAGCATGGCAATAACCAAGCGGTAGGAGCAATCACCTGTGATATTGTATATTTAAAAACAATGATACTGGGTACTATAAAAAGGAGGCTGGCATGAATGAGATCCTCGTCAATCATCCTTTGGATGTCGAGTCGGGTATTATTCAGCACAGCGGCAGGAGCGAAGGAAATTTGATAAAAAATGAGACGATAGTGAGAGTTCCAAATATTAGACATCGCAGTAATGACCATATTATGATGGGAAGATGTTTGATAGCTTCTAAAAGCGTCAGTTGTCATGAAGCCGTATTTTGCTGCCAAACTTTTTTTTTAAATTCCGGTATGCATTTTCTTTTTCGATTCGTTAAATTTGTTCAAAAATCGATCTATTTGCTCTGTTTTGAATGATTTAACTATATAAACTGTGATAAGAACACAATGCACTCTTAGGCTTCAATGTAGTACTTTTCAAGGCGCATCGAATAATGCAAAGTAAAACAGGTATTTTGAATAAGCTTATTGAGTAATTCTAAAAAATATTAAATGTGAATTTTGGCCAAAATGTCAGAATTTTACATATAAAGGTCTCACA
>DF836502.1:29018-39138 GCA_000950595.1 Mucor ambiguus
CATTTTGTACTTTTTTGTACAATTGGCTTGCCAACCCATCATATTAAAACAAAGTTTTTCGGAGCTTACAAAGATCAGAGTTGTAAAAGCAGAAAAGATGAGTCATTGCAATACAATGGTCGGGTGCAACACAATTCCAACCATAACATAAAGCGAGTTGAAATGGCCATGCTTAGCACTGACATTGAATGAAATGACTCCTATTTCCATGACAACATACAACATATGGCAGCTGAGCCGGCTCAAGACAATGATAAACGTGCTGTGAGTCATAAGCACCAACTTGAAGGACTGTACATTAGTCAGGGAGAGATTCAAAAATGTTTACATATTGCTTCTCGACCTTCTATGCTGCTTTAAATTTACACGAATCTTAAACAAAGAACTCCAAGTAGAGTGCTATGAAGAAAATTTTTCAATTGCAGATGAATTCTTTTTACGTACAAAAAATTACAGAAAAATCATTAGTCAGAAAAGCCATTTTACGCTACATCATTGGCTTGTTGATGCCCATCAAGCTCTTCTAATTTGGATTTCAAACATCAAGACATTTCGAATATAAAAGGAAGATCGAAGAATTAATTTTTTTCTTTCTTCTTTCATTTCTACAGCTTATTTTATGCACATTTTCAAGACTCTTTAAATCAACAACATTCATCAATATAAACAACCATGACAGAAAAGGAAACTGTTGTCAATCAAGATTGGCATGCAAAAGCCATTGACCAAGTGGTGGATCATTTTCAAACTTCACTAGAAGATGGCCTTTCAACAAACGAAATCACATCAAGACACATTACATACGGCTTCAATGAACTATCAGCTGATGGAGGTCCTAAGTGGCTCAAAGTCTTGATCGGGCAACTGTTGGATGTAATGAATTGGATCTTTATCGCACTGGCTATTGCCTCCTATTGTTTAGCTGACTACATTACTGGATCACTGTTGATGTTTATCGCATTGCTCAACTTGTATCTCGGTTTCTCTCAAGAATATGCTGCTGAACAAACATTAGCTGCTCTTCGTAATCTCTCTTCTCCCATGGCTGATGTCATTCGTGATGGTAATGAACAATCAATCCCTAGTCGGGAGGTCGTACCTGGTGATATTTTGCTTGTAAAGGAAGGTGACTCAGTCGGTGCTGATGCAAGACTAGTCTATGTGTCAAATCTCGAAGCCGATGAAGCATTGTTGACTGGTGAATCTGTGCCTGTTGCTAAACAATTGGTCGTTCTCGAAAAGCCTGGTAAGTAAATTTATGCATTATTCTTGTGTTGCCCATGTTCTCATATTATCCTTTTACAGATGAGCCATTAGGTGATCGTATCAATATGCTATATTCTTCCACCATCATTTCTAAAGGCAGAGGCAAAGCCATTGTCACTTCCACGGGCATGAACACAGAGATTGGTAAAGTTGCTTCGAAGCTGAACGATGCCAGTGACTCTGATCGCACTCGTCTGCAAAAGAGTTTGGACAAAATGTACTTTATTTTGCTGGTTGCTTCCGTTATTTGTGTCATTATTGTGTTGGCATCTGTCAAGTTCCAAGCTGATTATGACACTGGCATGTATGCCATGACAGCTGCTCTTTCTGTTCTTCCCGCTGGTCTCACAACGGTCATGACAGTTACATTGGTTTTGGGTGGCAAAGAAATGACTCGTCAAAAGGCCATTGTTCGTAAACTCAAGTGTTTGGAAACCTTGGGTTCTGTCACCAACATTTTCTCTGATAAAACGGGTACCTTGACCATGGCTAAAATGGTTGTAGTTCGTTTCTGGACTCCTGTTCAAGGCTTCTTTTATGTTACTCCCAACGGTCTTGCTCCCAAGGGTGATATCTATTGCACACACGACAAGTTGACTGATAAGGTCAGCGACGATGTGGATGCTCAGCTCATTGACAAAACCAATATCTCTCCTGATTTGGCTCATTTAGTGCATTGTGCTGCTCTCTGTAACATGTCTAGTATCTACCAACGTGATGAGAAGGATGTGGTGATTGAAGAAGACAAAAAGGTCCCTGAAATGGATAATGAAGACACTGAATCAGACGACTGGATCGCTAGTGGTGCTCCTACTGAGGTGGCTCTTCAAGTATTTGCTCACAAGTTTGGTATGGGCAAACCTGATCTTGAGAGTAGTGGCTGGGAATTGCTTGCTGAATACCAATTTGACTCTACCATCAAGCGTATGACCACTATCTGCTTGGACAAGAACACTGGTTTGATCTACGCCTTCACTAAGGGCGCTGCTGAACGTGTGATTCAACTCTGTAGCAACATGTCTACCGAGGCTGATCGCGCACCTGTATTGGAGAATGTCAATGTTCTGGCTGCCAAGGGTCTCCGTGTAATGGCCATGTCTTACCGTAAACTGGATTTACCCTCAGATGTCACTGCTGAAGAGTTGCAACAAGGCTCGCGTGATGATATTGAGCGTGATTTAACCTTCTTGGCCATCTGTGGTATCTACGATCCTCCTAGAAAGGAATCAAAGCAAGCTGTACGTGAAGCCCATCGTGCTGGTATCTCTGTTCACATGCTGACTGGTGATCACGAAATTACTGCCACTGCTATTGCCAAGGAAATCAACATTCTCAGCAAAAGCCTTTCTGATGATGACCTCAAGCGACTTGTCATGACAGGTACTGCCTTTGATGCCATGGCTGACGAAGATATTGATGCCCTCACTGATCTGCCTCTGGTCGTTGCTCGCTGTTCACCTGAAACCAAAGTCAAGATGATCCAGGCCTCTGCACGTCGCAACAATATTGCTGCCATGACGGGTGATGGTGTCAATGATTCTCCCTCACTTCGTATCGCTGACGTTGGTATCTCTATGGGTAAAAATGGTAGTGATGTCGCCAAACAAGCTTCTGACATTATCTTGACCGACGACAACTTTGCTACCATCATTCGTGCTATTGCTGAAGGCCGTCGTATTTATCAAAACATGCAGCGTTTCCTATTGTACTACTGGATCTTGTTGTTCAGTTTGGCTATTGTCGTGTTGGTTTGTCTGGCCATTCGAGACCCTGCTGGTCGCAGTGCTGCTCCCATGTCCACTCTTCAAATGATTTACATCTACATTGCCATCACACCTCCTGCTGGTTCATTGAGTACTCAACCTCCCTCAAAGACTGTCATGAAGGAGCCTCCTCGCCCTCCTACTGAGAGCATCTTTAACCGTGAAATCATCATGGACACCGTTGCTTATTCACTCGGTGTTACGATTGTCTGTTTGGTTGCCTTTCTTGTCCCTCTTTACACACTTGGTGATGGTGTAGGTGGTGTAAATTGTGATTCCGACTATGTTGCTGGTGCTTGTGATTCCTTCTATAGAGGTCGTGCCTCTCTCTTGGTCTCGTTCACTCTCTCGTCCTTGATCGTAATGGTTCACTGTAGATCTTACCGTAACAGTGAATGGAACGTTGCTGGTATTCGCGAAACTCTTCGCTCGAAAACCTTTGTTGGTACCTTTATCTATGACATTGTTACCTTGGTTCTCTTCATATACATTCCTGCTGTTGCCATTCAGGGTTTCAGAATGATGGCCATTACTTGGGAATGGGGTTTGGATATAGGTCTTGTCCTCTTTATAATTCTTTACGGCGAGGTCTTCAAGTGGGCCAAGCGTACCTTCTTGAAGCCTATGGATTCTGGTGCAGTCGATTTTGATGATGAAGACGGTGATGAAAACACTATCAAGACCAGCTAAATCAAATGTGCATTTGTATAAACCCAATGGTTTATACACGGATGTTTGCATTTTACAACTTACTCAATTACACTTACATATACGCATTCTCTTAGCATATCATTAATCACTAGATTCACTACTGTATTATATATACATCTCTGACTTATTTGAATAAACTACTTGGACCTTGTTCAAATACACTATCTGTCCTTCTAACGAGTGCCTGTCTCTCCTTGGCTTCAATAAAGTCACAGATATTGCAATGAAATGCTTAAATCAAAAGAGGATTTTGCACAGCATTTCTTTCCTTTGTTCTTTTTACAAGTTCTCCTTTCTTCTACTCTTTCAAATCAAATACACAGACGCACATGAGCACGGCTCCTCCAAGACATATACAAAATGACCTCAGCACACTATTAAGACAAGAACCTGCTGATAAAAATTCCATTGAACATAAAGACTGGGAGCTGGGTTAGGATAGACTGATCATGACACCCTCATCCGTTTCCGCGTCAAATTAACACGTATCTGATATTTTTATAGCCTATCTAAAGTTGCAATTGGAGAGATCGAGACTGACAGTGAGGATTGTACGAGATGGGAAAAATAAACAGATAGAAGCAATCAAGAGAAATTCAGCCTCCTCAATGGAATCGCTGCGAGAGTCAATGAAGCATGACATGGATCAAAAGACATCCGAGATTGAGAAATGGAAGCAACTATCCAACCATTACAGAGAACTGGCGTCTTTTCATCAGGTATCCAGTAATGGAGATGCAGTGGTGGAGCAGTTGAACATCAAAATAGATGAACTGCAAGCCCATATCGATCATCAGAATGGCATCATTCAAGGTAGTCGACGCTGATATTCTATAAGCATATGTGCTGACGATTGTTGGATACAGAGTTGAAAGACACTATTGCTGAACTGCAGGCCAAGGATTTGCAATTGAGATCAAATACATCGGATACTAGCCAGGTTGACAAGGATAAGATGAGTTTCTTGATGAGAGAGAACCAAGGTAAGAGAGGGGATATGTGTGTATCATTGCGGAGCAACTGACCTACTCAAATCATGAATAGAGCAGCAATTCAAAATGTATGCTCAGGATAACAGGATACTGAAATTAGAAACTGAAAATGCTGATTATGTCCAGAGGGAAAAGACACTGATGGTGCATGTTGACTGTAAGCCTGCAATCATGCTCTACTCTCGGTGTACTGACACATTCTTTTAAAGCGCAAGCCAGAGACTATTCAAAGCTTCAAGCCAAATGTCGAAAATTAAATGAGCAGTAAGTCTCTGATCTGTGCTATTAACTAGGTACTCACAAATCAACAGGGTGGGCTCCACTGCAAAACCAACCTTGAAGTCAAAAACGCTATACCAACGAAAGCCCAATTTAACGCAAAAGTCGCTGAATACAATGTTCCACGAGCAAACCACATTATCAGCAGCATCCTCACCAACATCGACGCAGTCAGCGCCATCTCCAACTATATCAACCAGACATACCTCATCTACCGTAACAGCCTCTACCATAGCCTCTATCACAACTGACACTCCCAATGAAAATACCTACAAACTACCCTTAAAGAGACCTTTATCAACCACACTATCCGACAAGACTAATAGTAGGGCTCCCGTGCTGATAAGAGACAGCAAGGAAAAGGGCTATGCTGTTGAAGTCAAACAAGAGCAAGTTGATATTGATCTAAGCGCTGCGATAGAAAACGTGCCAGGGCAAACTATTGTTACAGCTAAAGATACGCCAACAATCAAAAAGAAGCCAAAAAACAACACAACCGTTACGACTGCATCAAAATCCACTGTGAGACCAGTATCCAAGCCTATGTCTGCCCCAACCACGCCCGTTTCTTTCACAACTTGCAATGCCAGTCATCGAAAAGATAGAAGCAACATGATAGGAGGGACCTGTACAGCATGTGCCAATGTAAGTATCTTATCGTGTATGTTTATATATTGGTGCTCATTCAATGTCCTAGTTTTACGGTACCGAAACAATCACTGCAAACGTTGACGGACAGCAGTTGGAATTGACAGGAGAAGATCGCATTCAACACAATTCAAGACACAGACAACATCGCAATCAGCGTTCAAACACACCACCCGGCTTTTGGGATTTGGATTTCGAGACACCTGAAAACCCCTTTTAAACTGTAGTGATAATATGTGTATATGTATATAAATAACTCCTGTGGCTATGCCTACTAGTCGAAAAGATCCGCTTGGCTAGAGCTACTTGTTGCCACACTAATGATGGCACTCTGAGCAAATGTTGAATAAACAGAATTTTATTGACAATGATATGTAGATTTCATCACAATTTAGGCTTTACACACATGTCAACCTGTACTCTAAATACATCATTATGCAAGCTACCACCATTGGAATTGGCCATAGGATCACTGAGGGACGGAGCAGCCAACATGTCTACAGTCAATAGCCCATTTGAAGAGGACCAAGTCCAATTCGTAGCATCGAGTGTGTAACCATCCACACGCACACGACCTGGAGTCAAGCCAACTAATACCATCCCGGGGTTTCTTCTCTTTAGACTGCTGTGCGTCTTGATCCAAAATCCACACGACGAGCTCCTGTGTGACAAGTGGGCTTCAAATGTAGCATACCATTGACAAGAAAGTGATGCTTCGTATTGCACCATGCTAGTATGCAAAATACACACAATGCCATTAAATTTGTCTAGCAAGCCCAAACAAGCCATGGACAACAAGCCAGCGCACTGAATAGTACTCACAGATACAAGTGCAGAGCCATAGCTACCCACTCGAGCCATCATGCTTGTAGCCGTGTTTGTGCTGTGTGATTGCTTCCATATTGGTAGTGTGCTACTCATATCATTGCCGCTGATCGTGCTACTACTACTATTGCTACTGTAGTTGCTGCTGACACTCTTGATGCTACCACTGTCATCGTCATACTGATGATCACACGATGGCTCAAGTAGCACAATGTTGCCTCGATCGGGACCACTGACCACATAAGCGACGGTTGGCACCACAGCCAGTTTTCTGCAGCAAAATAGCTCACTTGATACAACAGCCAGTTTCTCATGTGGTCCTGTATTCCAAAACCCACAAACACCATAATAAGGTCTTGTTACAAGCTCTTTGAGGCCTTCGTTTGGGTAGTGCAGTTCTTGATGTACATTGTACAATGCAATTAGTGATTGAGCATCCATAGTATTGTTGAACACGGTATCAAACGTAGGCTTTGGTGCCTGAGGAGATCGCAAAATGGTATAGCCACAATGCTTGGTCTCAGCTACAAGTTTGTTGATGAGATCCACGTTGTGCTTCCCTGGTATATCTGTAATGTAAATGGGACCTCCAGAGAGAGCGCGGCTATCTCGAGAGAAATAAAGGGCCACATGAATACTGTTGTCAGTGCCATTCATCACAATTTACTATACCTGGATGCATGATACTCAGCGAACGGATGGTTTGATTGAAACATATCCCAATCACTAATCACTGGATAGTGTGAAGTCCATAATGTATTGATCGCATTGGCGTAGATGTGCCATGAATGGCTCTCTTTTTCATTAGGAAAGAAGTCGTCGCTATTCCTATAGAATGGCATAAACCATGAGAATAAGGTCAGTGCTTCTCAAGGCTACAACTTGCCTGAAAATAGCCTTTCGCTTGCTGGAAACAATCGGATCAAACAACACATGCGGTGTCAATGCCATGCAGTGCAAAACTCGACCAGAGAGAAATGCATCACTACTTTCACTCAATGCCAGTCTAAACTTGTCCCATAAAGCGATGTTTTGTTGGCAATTTGTGCTGCTAAGTTCTTGAAAACTTCCTTGGTTATCCACTTTGACATAGGCAACACCCGAATCTCGCAAGAATTTGTAAAAATCGTCATAAAATGCCCTAGGATCATCAATGATGCCTATTTCTTGCTGATTCTGACTGTTGCAAGACCACCCATACTTGTTTTCAATAGCAAATGCTTGATCTACTCCATTCCAGTAGCCCCACAAAGCCTTGAGCAATAACCATCAGTAATGCTCTCCTGCAAACACCTATTTCACTTACATGCCAAACGCCAATGTACTTTACAAACGGGTAATCAGATTTCAATTGTGCCACTGTCTTGCTTAAACCATCAGGAAACTTCTGAATGCATGCTTCGAAGCCTGCCAGTTGCTGTTTCCCAGTGATTGATTGCCACCCGTCGTCCAACATGAGGTATTCTACTGGTATATTGTGTTTCTTGAGGCTGTCCAAAGCTGCTTTCACGTGTGCTAAATTGACATCTTGTCCAAACGCATTCCAGGTACAATATCCTAGCTTATCAAGCATGTTATTGTCTGTATCCAGCAGAGTGTCGTCTTTTTCTGATGCCTTCTTGATGGAGGCCTCGTAATAGTCAAGTGCTGTCTGAATCAATTGGGCAAAATGCATTCTTTTGGCTGTGGACACAATTAATATATGTGCCTCCTTCCCCGGCGTATGATGGAGCTTGATTGAGCCACTCTCTGCGAATGACAAGTAAGAATCTGAATACTGACATACAGGCATCCACAGATGGATATCACCCCTTTCTGCATCTTGGTACAAAAGTAGCTGGCATTTCTCGTTTCTATTGCGATCTTGAAAGTGAGTGGTGCCTGTAACTGGGGTCAGCCAAGTAGACCTATTCTCGTTGCAGCATAAGTTGGCTATTCCATTCATTACTACAATTGACAACTACCCCTTCTGTATCAAGCAAACGTATCTATGTAAGGAATGATGAAGTTTACCAAGTGTAAACTGTGCAAGTCCATCTGACTGGCTCCTGAAATGCCAAAGGTGTACAATATCATTTTGCTCTTTGGCAACAAACTTGAGTTGAGGAACACAAGCAAACGATGGCGCCATTGGCGGATCAGTGGCATGTGGTGCGATGCAGATCTTTCCGTTTTGACCAGGCTTACCGTACCAAGACCAACAAGGCTCATCATCATTGTAGCTGGATTCTAGTTTCTTGGAATATCGCAAGGTATATTCGTATCTTCCCGGAGCAAGGTGAAAGGTATTTAACTGGAGAGAGTACTCATAGTGGCTACTGCTAGTATGCTGCTGCGTAAAGGGAATTGCAATCCATTTTTCTCCTTGTGAAAGGCTGGTCCATAACTCGATACGTTTTTTGGTTAAAGAATAGCAATAAAATTTGACGGGACTCTTGTTGTACTGCTGGATGATGAGCGATGAAGCTAGATCAGGGGCAAGAATGATGGAGGGCTGCTCGTCCTCTGCCATGCGAGTAGACTGGTATGCAAGAATACAAATGGAAAAATAGAAAAACTGCTATTTATGCGTGTCACCAAATGATATAAACGTTCATCATGCTGAGTTCACGAAGAGAGGAGAGGGAAAAAGGAACAGTGCAAACAGAATGGTGTATGATTTTTCCCTTCAGGAGAAAGAGAACGAATCAAGTTCAGAAAGCTTATTTTCAAGCAGGATGCTGCCTGCGCTAATGTTTGCAGGAAAAAAAAAGATGAGATGTTGTTTTTTCGAGATGCTCATAAAACGTGGTCATCCATTACGTGCCATAACCAAAAGAAATCACCATTGTGATGACTGGTCACCGTAATTAACTCTTTGAAAAACTAGTATGCATGACATTTAATGCATTCCTAGCATGCGCATTTATTTTGACAGGTGCAAAGAAGATCTGATGGTTTAGCTGAAGCCTGAAACAGCCCCTTTCTTATTTATGTTGAACAGATGTACCATGGAAGCTACTCGAATAATCGAAACAATTTTTCAAACGGCTCAACGGTATTCATTCTTGAAAATCCAGAGGGCTGGAAACACCAATGGTCGTTCCACCAAATTGGATAGCAAATAAATGCTCCCTAAAGCTTTTTCTTGATGAACGAGAAAGCCATGCGAACAGTTCCATTCACAGTGGCGGATTTGTTTCTTTTTGATGGATAAACAGATAATTGGAGCATGTAAAAAAACCAAAAAACCAACAGGGCTTTAAACCAAATTGTTTTTGCATTAGAAATCAATGTAGAATATTCCATCCACAACCATCACTGTTAATACATCGTTGCTTAGCAACACACTCGATATAGAGATGCGGTTGTTTAGCAACAAAAAAAGCAAAAATCTAAGAATACATGTGCTTATGAAGAATGTGTCATGACGATAATGTAAGATTACATTTTTCAAGGATATAAAAAAGAATGGCATTGGAGAGACCCGATCGGTCGATGGATGGTATCGATTGACCTGGCTATCGCATTTGTTGCCATACATGCAAACTACGGATGACAATTTTTGAGACGCTGCACGACCAAATGACAAAATGACCTCAATGACATTGGCTGACAAAAAAAAAAGGGGGGGGGGGAGTGCAACATGGCAAAGCT
>DF836502.1:50559-61081 GCA_000950595.1 Mucor ambiguus
CATCATTACGAATAAATAGCCATCATGACTTACTTTAGTACTAAATTCAAGCTTTGATCTCTTTTGGAACCTTGTAAATTCCTTGTTGTCATGCATCTTGACCAGTTCTTGCACAGGCATCAATACAATTGGCCATGCAAAGCCCAAGAAATAAACAAACCATGGTATCTTGGATAGTTCAAAGGGACCATGAGCAAGTGAGACAGCACAGAAACAGAACTGTAAAATGGTGCTACGTAATAAGAATGAGTCAATATGTTTGCCCTTTGCAAAACAAAGTTGCTTGTTACCTCAAAAAGAAGGCACCAATCCAAATTCTGTTTCTGAATGGTATGAATTCAATCAAAGAGGATGTTCTATGTAAAAAGGAAGGTGAAATACAAGCTAATTTTGAGAGGTATCAGTAACCATGACAACGCTTATTGAGGATCAAGCCCCTTACCAAGATACCAAACGAATGATAAAAGCATAAAGTTCTGAGCGTAGGTCACTGCCCACTGCTCCTCTGTCGTCCAGTGATACCAGCCATTTGCACCAAATTTACCAAATGCGTCTGTAATGTTGATGCCCAAAGAGTATATCAATGTCCTATCCAGTTATCCGTGTAAGCGCTTTTTCATCATTGGTAGCCACTTGTTGTACACTTACATGGCGTAGATGGCAATACACATGGTGATGACTAGAATGAATCGAAGCACGAAATAGCACATGAATCTCCATAAATCAGTTAAATGTTCAATATTTTTGCCTGGAAAAAAAGAGAGTAAGTCTTATGACAATAAGGCTGGATCACTCATTCAGCTTACCAGGCATGAGTAACATGATGCCATCTTCGTGAGGTGTAAAGAGCATCGACATTGATAGAATGGGTAAAATGATCCATAAAACCCATAAAATCTGATATCCTGCAAAGATGGGTGGCAGCAAGAGACAGAAGCTCAAGAGCAACATCAGCGACATAGACATGCAGCCAGCGACATAGAAAGCAAATCCCATTCTAACGCACGTCAAAAGTCTTCTGGCATCACGTATCAGCTGTGTTACAGCATATAAACTTGTCTCGTATTGCATGAATAATCCACATGGCAGACTGCACAAAGAGGCTCCAACAGCCAAAGGAGGTTGGCGGTCATTCGTTGACAGACGGCCTTTGCTTTGAGCTCGTGTATGCATTGGCTCCATCGCAATACTGACATCAGCCTATATTGTATTAATGTTAATTGTACGCCTTATGTCATCCCTTATTCTTGTATACTACGCACCAAAGCAAAAGATTCAGTATTTTTGGTGTTGAGAGCATTTCCAATACAGCAAACGACTTCCCCATTCTCTTGGAATATGCGGATCATCTCTCTCATTGCTCTTGGTGTACACTCTGCAAACAAAGAGACGTGTAATGGTATATCATCTACATCTTCCAAATGAGGGCGTATTTCATCGATGCCACGAGGAAGTTGCGCCTTGATATCGTGCGTCTGAAGGTATCCATTCCCACAATTCTCATCATCAGGGTTTGATAACAAAATGCAGCTATTCCAGTCTGTTTCAAGACCAAGTCTCTCAGCAAATGCTATGGGCGAATAATTAGTAAATTTCAAGATTTCACAGTGTATATGCCAATATACCTTTCGATTCTCTTTCAGCGGTTGTTGAGAAATATACAAAGCGTATGCCAGCAAGCCCTAAATCCTCAATGAAATCGACCACATTCTATAAATTACAAAGCACGTTGGAATATACACACATCTTTGATTAGCTCTTTAAGCTTACCTGCTTTGGCTGATGACACATGGCTGTCATTCCCAAAAAGATCTGACCTTTCACTACCTCTTTGTAAAAAGTGGCTTCCTCTTGCTCATCCACAGGCTCGTCTTCTTCAAAAGAGTAATCACTAGAGCCTGTCTCTGATGAATCACTGCTGCTGGAACTCGCCGTTGTTCCTTTGGAGGTTCTGTGACTTTTGGATGCATTCTCAATGATAGCTACACTATTTGCAGGCTGCTTACCGCTGGTCCCTTGAATGTGGTGGGAAGACGATGGCAATGAAGGTGAAGAGGATTCAGACGAAGATTCACTGCTGCTGCTATCTGAGCTATCCGAGCTGGGTGGTTTGTAAGGCAACACAACAAATGCACAGCCTGGGTCTTCGTCTTCGTCGTCGGATGGATTCAAGAAGGGAATGCGACCATCGTTGGTTGTGTTGATGGGCCGATAAGCATAAGCAATGCATTGCATGTCATGAACAAGGGCGTTTTGAAAGAAATCGTTGATCTTCTTCTCCATCTATCCTCATCCCAGGAATATTAGTTATACTGATCAACATTTGGCTCGTGTGCGGTTTACCGTTTCACTCATGGTTTGAAGCGAGTTTCCATCCCAGTAGTCAGAGCACTTGTCCATGACCAACGAGGGGTGTCCGTCTGTGAGTAATTGATAACTCCCTACAGCGATAATGAGCATAGTGCCTATGTGGGCTTACACAGCTATCTTTTTACCTGATGTGCGTTCTTCAAACACAGTGGATAAGGCATTGGGCACTTCAAACTGATAGTATTTGCTGTACTTGTATCTTGGTGTGTTCAATATCTCGTGGTATGGCGCAAATGTGTAGATCTCTGCTCTCAAAGCAAACGACTGCAATGCCTCTTCTCTGAAACCAATGCATTTACCAAGTCGACAGAGACAAGCTAATGAAGAGAAGCGTTAAACCCAGAGATTTTAACCTCATATAATTCATCTTACACTGTCTCGCAGGTGCTGTTTTGCCATACACATGCAACTTGGAACGTCTACGATGATACTCGGATCTCTTACGACTTTGAATGACACCACAGTTGGTATTGAGCATAAAGTTCAAGCCTAATGGTTTCAAGCAACTGTAACCCACATACGAAGTCAGTCAACAAGCACTCTCAACACAAACCAGTGGAGCAGACTTACGGTAAATATTGCTCCCAATCCTGATCCTCGAATTTCAAGCCAGTCTCCTCGTCTGAATCTTCTTCCACATCTAGATACGTGATGTCCTCCTCATTGTTGGGAAACATGAGCTGTTCTACCGTAGGAAATGGCTAACATACAACATAGGTGAGTATGGCAACCAGCAATTGATAGACAACATACATTGGCAATGGTTCCCTCTCTATCCAGACAGCAGATGACAGTGGTGCTTCCTAGTGACTCCAGCAGGTTGGTAGATCTCGTCAGTGAGAGTCGATCCCATTTGGTCAGTAGCGACAAGAATCTATCCCACACAGCATCTACAGCCAAACAGGGTGAGTGATCCCGATTAAATAACATAGCTACATATAACCATACTGGGGCTCAATTCCAAATCTTTTGTAGGAGGAGGTGCTTCTGCATCAAATTCATCCACTTCGTCATCGTCTTCATACTCTGTCTTGGAGATTTGCAGTGCTTCAAACAGAATCAGTAGCTGAGCATTACCAAAACTGCGAGCAATGATCCACATGCTTGGGATGCACAGGGGCAGCAACGGAATAATGGCGTAAATGGACATGGTAAAGACTTCTTCAATGAGCTGGTCAGCTGGAAAGTGGTTGATCCATGTGCTTCGTATACCGTAGCGTAAAAAGTTGATTAAAAGCGCAATGCCCAAGACAATCCAGATAATGTACTTGTAAAATACGTGGATGATAACATAGCTCTCATTGTGCATGACTGTGTTCGGTCGTTTTTGGCTCAATGCTCTTCGCATGTTCTTTTCCAAAGGTGATTCCAACAAGATGAACTGGTGGCGGCCTCTGGATCGCATGTACTCTTCCATCAGGCCGGAAGGTGGTGGGATGCCAAAAAAGGATGGTTTAAACGATTGATCCTTGGCAATGTAGTACTCTTTGGTGTTGAGTGGTGGCTCCATGGCACTTTCACTGCTACTGCTGCTGCTACTACTGATATTGTTCTTATGGTTGCTACTATGTGTGCTGCGTCTCTTTTTCTGCTTGACATCTGCCTCACAATCGATATCGTCTTTTCCGTTGTATTCATGCAAACTCGAGGCTGGCACTGTCTTGTGCATGTACTTCATTCTTCCAGGGGCAATGTCTCCATACAGCATCTCCACAATATCGCCCTCCACCAATAGATTGACAGGAAAAATGCGGACCACACCATCTCGCACTACTTTGGCAACAGACATGGAAGGTATAAAAGGGATTTTGGTATCTTGCACCATGTTCATACCACTTCTCTCCAGGGCACCAATGATAGTGGATGCGCGATCTGTCATTTCTCGGTACGCCAATACTTGCTCTCTGTAGAATATGTATCCATTCCACGCTGTCAATGAAAGCAATAACAGTGCCTCTACCAGCAACCCAGTAACTCGGAACTGATATGGCTCACTTTTGAAATAACCTGCAATGTAAAATGCCAGTAATCCAAGCCCACTGACACCACTCAGCAGCATGGCAGGATTAAACAGCACAGCGCCAACATCTTTTTTGTTTTGTTAAAGCCTTCTATTGAACTACAGTGGCAAAGCAGAACTTACCAATTGTTTTGTCTATACGAGCTCGTTCCTCCGTGATGATACTGTTTGCTAAATACAATAGCTTACTGCCCACATAAATCAGCTCAAGTATCTTTTCTTCCGGCATGTCACTGTAGCCTACCTCAGTGCTTCCTCGCTAGATAACCCAGGATGTCTATTCGATTGTAAGCTCTCTCGCCGACTCCATGATTGCGATTGCAGATTGGTTTGCAGCACGCGCTGTGTTCGCTTGTGCAATCGACGAGGAATGGATCTTCTACGGAATCCACTGGCGTCGTGGTGGTGTCTGCGGTAGTTTCGCTCATTGTGTCTCATCATTCTCTCGCGATCTCCTCGAGGCATTTCATCTACCAGATCATCGTCTTCTTCAGTGTATACAGTCACCATGGCTTTGCTATTCGCCAACTGGTCTTTTCTATTACCAGAGGATGTTTTCCCATTGCGTGAATGATGGTGTTTGTGATGGCGGCGCCGATGCGTACGATTGGCGTGATTTGTATGGTCATCATAGTCAGAGCGCGAGTGATGATGATGGTCTGTCTGTACAGAGTTGTTCGTGTTGTGTCTCGAGAGCGCATCTCTTCTGTGCATCATGTCCTCTTCCTCATCGTCATCCAGATCGTCGTCTCCGTCATTCTCTGCAGCTGACAAGTCTGTGTTCTGTTGACTGCTATGCATAGAAGAAGCTTCCATCATGTTCAAATGAGAGGATCCACGGTCTACATGCAACGAGTTGAGCAATCGACGTTGGTGGTTACTAACAGAATCGGCATCTGATTCTCTTCGAATGGGTGTATAACAAAATGCATAATCGCTTTCTGATTCATCATCGCCAGATCGCAAAAGGTGAGCAGCACCATTCTTCTCGAGACGACGAGGAATGGAGCTGCCATGATCTATCACCACTTGTGCTGAAACGCTGGAACTGGAGGAATCCGTGCTGCTCTTGGATGAATGACTGGAATCGCTCTTATTGCCATCGTCGTCATCCTCCCTCTCCTCGTTGTCTGATCCCTTCTTCCGTCTGCTCCTTTTGGATTTGGATTTAGCTGGCGTTTCTGCCTCCTCAAAATTGATGGGTTCTGCTTCGTTGGCCACGTCAAGTAGGAAAAATGTAGTGCCTTCCTCGTCTCGCACTGGCTCAGGAATGACATTCAAGGGTGATTCTGAGTTGTAGGAGACAGCAGAGGTGTGAGATGTCTCTGATGTGGTGCGTTGCATCTCATTGCTATCCTTATTTTCAGACATAAACGCTGTAACTCACGGAGATTTACTATTGTGTTAATATAGGGTAGTAAAACTGAAAAGAAACAAGACAAGAGGCTCTTTTTTTTGGGTTACGATGAAAGAAGTACTAAAGATGAAGCACCTTTTTAACCTAGTCACAAGAATAGCCATTCTGCAAATGTCAAATGTCTACGTTGAAAGGGGGTTTCAAAGTACATCATTGACAGAAGCAAGCTTTTAGAATAAATCTATATGGCAGGTAGTATGTAAAAGCGAGCTTTGCCGTTCTATACATGCAAGCTTCATGGTGTAATGATAGCTTGACCTTGAGCAATGTACGCAGGGTAAAATTGTCTGATTCAAATTGCCACACGAATGCTCAGACAAGGAAATACGTTTAAACAAATCTTCAGAAAGTACAGCACAGGCTGCTTCTTGACTTTCCTTGATCTGCGTCTTGTAGATGCTGATATACTCTCAAATTAATCTCATAATTTGATCTCATAATTTGATCTTTGACAAGCGTGACATTTGTTGCTATGGAGCTGTCAGAGAGGCATATAATGAGAGCTAACTTCAAACTGTGCTTACTGAAATGATCAAAATGAATGGGCTGACTGACATACAAGTGATTTCTAACATTGCACAGAAGCTGCAAACATGAAGATTCCTATCAAATGTCACAGATTTACCTGAATCCATCTTACAAAAGGTCCACCCAAATGTGTCATCCCAACCCAAGTTAATAGCAACATTTCCATAAGCAGCTCATCATTAATGTCTCGAAGTAGTGTTTGTGATAAGTGCCCTAGTTTCTACCAGTGTATGCATGACACATGTCTCTCCTATATGTTCAATGCCTGTTTGAAAAAAAAGTGTGACACACACTCTCTCTCTCTTCAAATGGTGCACAGGCTATTTAAAGGAAAAAATTGTTTCCCCGGCAATCAGGAAAGGCTTTTTTTTCTGCAATTTACACAATAAATGAATGGGGATATTTCAGAAGAATCATCAGGATATGATTTGTATGCAGCATTAGTCCTGTCCAACATGCTGGATACTGAACAAGACCTTATTGAAAAGAAGGAAAAGGAGCAGCAGCAGCAGCAGCAGCAGCAGCAGCAGCAACAACAACAAGAGCACGAGCAAGAGCAAGAGGACTCCCCTACATCATCACTGGAAGAGGCGAACCATGATGTTATATGGTAGATATCACAGAGCCTATCTTACAAGCGAAAACCACTAACTTAATATCCAATGGAAGGGTGCCTGCTGATAAACACCCAGAGATTGCTCCCACTGAATTTGCTAACTTTATCAAAACGCATGGCGCAAATACACCCACTCGAAGAGCCTCCAGTCTTCATCGACGAAAATCCATCTTATCCCAGTCGCTCACATCCAGTAGCAGTGGTCGATACAGCCATAATGATGGAGAGGATGATGAAGAGGCTGAACTCAATCGCACACTCTCCGAGAAGAAGCGCATATTCTTGCAAAAAGTCATGACCGAAAACAAGCAATTAAAAGGTACTTTGTACGCCTGCACTAAAATGAAAATTGTGTGTACACTATATTAACACAAGATGATATCCCATTTTTAGACGCAACTTTTAATACACAAGTATTTGACCGCAATTCGACTTCAAACGATGATTCTCGTATTATCGCTCCTAGATCAGATAAATCGCTGCTTCGTCGATCCGCCTTCTCTGCTCGTGGTAGAAGCAGAAAAACACATGGTTCATTAGATGATAGACAGCAGGCAATGAAAAGGCGCTCTGTCTCTCAACGAAAACCCTCGTCGGCCACTGTGTCCACCTTGAATGACGATATGGTGTCGTTGAAATCACAGAGCCCAGCTCGTTCCTGGGATAAATCTGAAGGCGTTAGCTTGTTTGATCAGCCGGTGAATATGAGCGAGTGGATCGATTTGGGCAGTGCAAGCCTTGAGTCAGACGATTCTCAGAGGGGCATACTGACTCGTGTGCATGACGCGGAGTCGCAACTTCGGTCTCAATTAGATGTTGCTAGTAACGACGAGATGGATGAAAACGAGCGTTTGCAACACCAACAACAATTAGAAGAGACCAAAGAGGGAAATGTTGCCAAAGATACTGAATCGCCGACAATGACCCAATCACCACCAGCAAACGAGATAAAACACAGTACTATGGAAACACAACCTACTGATGCCAAAGTTGAATTGGAAGACAAACAGGTAAACAATGCAATACCACCATTGACTCCCCCAGCGGCTGTTATTGCACCAAAGCACAAGCTAGAGACACCGAAGCGACCAGGCATCATTCGATCAGAGACAGAAACAAACAGGATCAAAACAACTGTGGTAGCGACGAAACCCGAGAAACGCTCATCATGGCTAGGTGGATTATTCAATGAGAAAAAGAACGGCAAAAGCAATAGTAAAAAAGAGCCTATAGCTACCACAGTGATCAACAACAATACTTCATCGCCATTATCAGGACTGGCATCTCTATTCAGTCGATCACTATCCATGAAAACCAACTTGCAATCCAATACCAATTCCTCGCCACCGCACGCTGGAAAACTCAAATCGAAAAGCAAGATCAACAATACCAATACTCCAACTACACCTAATAACTATATTAATGCAACGCACCCTAATCTTAATAATAATATCACTACTACTATTAACGATACGACTAAACCCTCTATTACTACTACTATTGCTACAACATCTACCATTACTACAAACAACACAAACAACACAAACAACACAAACAACAACAAAAAGAAACGATCCAGCAGGCTGGAAATTCCGCCCCCCTCCGAACGTACTTTTTTCAACTCAAATCGACTGCCTTTACATGTTGAAAGAGCCATTTATCGTTTATCGCATATGAAGCTCGCTGATCCTCGTCGACCTTTACAACAACAAGTGCTGATCTCTAATTTGATGTTTTGGTACCTCTCCATTCAACAAAACGACTTTCAGCGCGCTGCTGAACAACGCATCGAGACCGAGTCTCCTCCAGTACCTGATACACAGCAAAAGAAGGGAGGCAAAATGAGTCGGCTGATCCATTCTGCCAAAAAGCGACGAAATGAAGTAGCTCAGTTTGTCCAGGCCTATCCACTATCGGGATCACACCATGATATCTCCAATTCGTCATCATCTGCATCTTCCATTTCGAGCACAACGTCAAACAAAAGCACAAGACCTTCTCTAAAGCAAAGTAATGTACAGTTCAGTTTACCGCCAATTCCAAGTCATCATCATACAATCAATGTGCACGGTGATGATAGCGATGATGACGACAATGCGGAAGAAGAGGACGATTTACCTCTTAGTCACTATAAGAGTTGAATAAACGAAACCTGATGTTTTGATGCAGAGCTTTGCTCTGGCTTTTCAATACCGAGATTCATTAGTCCATGTACAACAGTAACCTGCGTACATGTTTTAGTCGTATTTTCATCTTTGTGGACAAGTAGTCTAGATCTACATATGCGAAGTAAATAAGACCTTTGTGCTGCCTAATGTTTATACGCTCAACATTTGAATATTGTATATTAGTTTCAATCGTAGACAGTCAGCATCAATTTGATTAATGCAAATGCTGCTCTAAAACCACCACAATATATTACTGTGAGAAATGAGAAGGCGATGTACTACTACTGTTAAATGATACACAAAGATCTTCAAAGCGCCGAGAAGAAGAAAGACATGTGAGTATTACGCATTTGTGCATTCATCTTGAGAGTATTATAAATAATACAAACACTTGCTTTTGAATGCTATTGACTCTTCGTTGCTGAATATAAAATGCAAGCGTCTATCGAAGCAAGCTTTGCAATATTGAATGCTATATAAGCTTAGCTGGAGCTTTGTTATTTATGGTCATCTCTTCTTATCAACTGAAGACGTAGCCTTATATATGCAAACATTCAATTGCCTTTAGTAAAACTTTTGGTGCACATATGTGTCAGCATATGAATGCCAATGATTTTTGCTTTGAATCTGCTGTGACACTCCATAAAACTGGCATCTATTCCAAACCAAGTCGAAAGTTACGCTTCATAACTTTCACTGAATTTTGACCAAGTTAGAACCTGAATTATCATACAGTATCTTTTATACTACATATCAATAGTTTTCGTTTATTATTCGCTTGGAAAGCTCCATAAAGTCAAGGTCAGAAGTTACACTCCATAATTTCATTGGATTTTGGCCAAGTCATTACGGTTGGACGTTGCAATTTTCTTAGCGAATTTTGGCCAATTCAAACCCTGATTTATTGTACAATATTCTCTATACTATATACGAATGATTTCTACTCAGCATTCGCTTGGACAACTCCATAAAGTCAATGTCAAAAGTTACTACAGTCCATATATAATAAATAACAACACTCCATATAAATTGTTAAGCATAGAGGATAAAGACTGATAATCTGTTGCTTCTTATAAAAAATGTATAACGTTTTTTCAAATAAAAAAGACTTTCTCAAATAAGATCAGACACAAAAACTAAAGATTTATTGATGATTAAGATGAAATGTACTTCTATTTATACTAAATTCTGGATGTCAAAGTAATAATTTATCTTGTACTGTTATGTCAAAATACAATATAAGAATCGAATAATCTGCCAAAGAATTACACTTTTATTGGAAATGCATCCTCTGGATGCATTTATATACTTTTTATCATACTGGAGTCTACAGCATGATGATGAACTATAATACAAATAATCATATATTCTACCCAACCAGCGATCTGTAAACCATGCGTAGC
>DF836501.1:5351-16216 GCA_000950595.1 Mucor ambiguus
TATTTTGAACTTCCGTAAGGTCTCATTTTGTGTTTCCCAACAGAAGCCAACATCAAGGAGATTCATTTCAGGTAGGTACCAGGAAAACAGAAACATGTCCAAGCCTTCATAACATCAAAGAGATCTCGTGAAACTCAGTGAAAAATGGCTTTTACTATGCACACAACTTGGGGTAATGCCATTCAACATGAGCTTACCTTTACCAAACAATCTGCTTTATTCGTGGTTTACATATAATAGATGATAATACAAAAGATAGTAAAGTACAGGCCAAATTTGGGGTGCACTACACCCGGTGAGCTGGCAGAGATATATAAATAACCATCTTTGCTAGTAACATTGACAGAGTTGTGGTGATGTTGATGTTTTCTACGAAGACCATGATGACTGGAAGACTGCAACTCGTTCATGACCATATCCGTCATGCCTTGTTGTTGGTAAATCAACAATGGTGGTACTGTGTTGGGATTATTAACAGTAGAATAGCCCAGCTCCTCAAACACACTCAGTAACAATGGTCCAATGGGCCCTTCACCACCACCTCGTTTGATCGCATCTGCTAATGTTAATCCGCGATCTTGCATGAATCGCATTAAAAAGTCAGGCGATTTGGTGTACGTGGCATAGTCTACATGAGATATTGAAGATCCTGGCTGAAATGGTTGTAGAGCTGTTTCTAATACAATGGGATCCAAGTCAAGGGAGATGTCTAATCCCAATGAGCCAGCTTTTGTAGCGAGGTAGCCCATCTCTTTTGCCGCAGCAAATCCAGGCGATGCCGTCAGATCAGAAATAGATATAGCCTGTATCCTGTTGAGTTGACTGGTGTAATTGGACACTGAAATGGAAGAACGTATCGTCATACTGTTGCTATCGTAATCTAGTACTGTCATTAACCGATCCATGGCACTCTCTAGGAACTGTGTTGTGTGCAATGCGCTGGTAGATGTGGGGTTGAGCATTCTTATGAGCTGATTTGCCATAAACGGCGATGGGTCTGGTGTCAATGCCTTGCTGGAGATGTATTCATTCCAACCCGAGTAGAAGCCTAGTCCATGCATAAACTCGTGCTGGTAATAGATAGTCAGCTGGTATACTTGGTGTGTTATGTGAAGTAAGACTTACAAGTATCACAAACGAAAAGTCTGCTTGATTCGAGTCAATAGGTACCCCATCTTCCTACGTAAAGTCAGTTCATTACCATATGCTTCCTAGTGATGTAAGTTACCTCGAACCAAAATGGAGCATCTGCATTGAATACACTGAGAATATCGTACTCTGCAAATGCTGGGTGATCCTGTAGCATATACTGCTTAACAAGAGCTTGTGGATGCAGACGCAACAAACCATCATCATTCAGTAAAGGCATTGCTCGTGCGGGTGATGAGCCACCCAATGTCATCATATTTTTACCACATTCATTACCCATTTGGCAGAATGATACTAGTGTCGCATTCACTCTGATGGGTTCTCGAAACAGAATCACGCTTGAAATCACGTCGGCTGCTTTTTTGAATGCTCTCTCGGCCTTTTCGCATACACTTCTCGGCGCATGATAGCACTTGAATGCGATTTCCATAGGTACTGATGTAGTAGGCTGATCTGCTGTACTAGACGATAAAAACCGGAGATATGAAGGGTGTAGATCTATGATGTCTTCATTACTGCTGCATGGCGTCCATTCGTGTGCCTTGATTTTCTTGTTGGTGAACGCTTCAAAATTGCTATCCAAACACATGTATTCTGCGTCTTTCCCATATTGAACAGGCTGTGCTGATACAAAACTTCCGAGGATGAATAGCACCAAATGTATTGGCAAGAGCATGGTATATAATAATCAAGACGAAAGAAGAGTGATAATGCCATATTTATTTATTCTTCCGTTCATGTCCTTCAAATTCATGACACAATATGAAAGTTCGAGTGTTGGCTCGGGTGTTTTCTACTTTATATTTCTGCAAGTTCTATCATTGCTGAGGAATAGAAGCTTACACTGCTCACCTACATCAATTTGATGCCCCTTTTATTTATTCATAGTAATCGAGTATAGCTGCTAGGCAGCAAGGTGAACTGCTGTGTGAATCAATTTACGATTCACCATAAAAGAATCGACGGGTTGTTTTGGCCCCTTGATCTTGCTGTATGGTTTTAAACTTGTTACCAATAGAACTTGCTGGATCACTCTTGGAGCTGCTTTCACTGCTATCCAATATCATTGCTGTTGCTGTGTTCACAATACTGTTGGGTGTACCTCCTGTGCTCACGGTTCTTCTCATTCTGCTGGAAGGAGTATCGTCGTCATTATTCAGTGCTGTTGCCATCTTGAGTCTCTGAAGGTAGTCGTCTCGATTGCTGCCATAGTAAAAGCTGCTATTATGACTACTGATGGGTGCGTTTTCATCGTATCCACTCAGCTCGCTCATCTTGAACACGAGAGAATCATCGTCATCCAAAGCGCCTCCACTACCGCCACTGCTACTGATACGATGTTGGCGAATGGGCATCTTAGGTGGTGGAGGTGGCGGTGGAGCTTGTCGGTTTTTGAGAGGCGAAAATGTCACTACCTCTGCTGCGGAATGTCTGCTGAAGAAGATATCATTAGGAAGAGCAGCTCTGGTGTGAGTTGCTACAGTAGCAGTAGGATGAGTCGCAGATTCTGTCGCGTGAAGTGGTGATGGTATAACCGGAAGGTTCAATCCTTTGGTCAGTGAGGATGATGACGAAGATTCGTACGAGTAGTCTGCTTGTTGTTGTTGTTGAGTCTGTTGCTTTAGCTGCGGCTGACTCAATGTTAATGAATCAGATAGAATAGTATGCGTTTCTTGAATGCTTCTGTAATGAGATAAGGGTTTCTAGAGCACAAATCAGCGTCTATAAAAGCAATAATGATTGTATATTTACCACCGTATCATCTTTGTCTGCTTGTTTATGTGCTGGTACATTGGCATCGTTGGCTGCAGTAGTAATAGCTGCAAAGCTTGGCTGAGATGCTTGCTGCTGAAACAACTTGAGATCTTGTTTGGCAGCAATAAATTTCATAAACTCTTCCAAATCCTCCTCATCCTCCTCAGATTCCTGCATAAACCAAAGGTCAGTCAAGATGCCGGCTTTGTCAAGATAATCAATTAGAAACTGACCAAGTTAATAGAGCTATGATCACTTGTTCTGGACCATCTCCTTGTCATACTGATCCCAGCCATTGTATCACCCGCTGCGACATTATTGGAAGATCCCACCCGATGCATATGGTGATGGATGCTGCTGCTGGCACTGGCATTACTGCTGCCACTATGGGTATTAGCCTTTGTAAAGAACTTTTCGAAACTGGAAGAGAATTCAGGCTTTCGTCCAAATGATCCACTTTCAGGTCTGGTTGATCTTTCAGGAGTGTTTGAACGAGAATGGTGGTGAGATGTAACTACAGAGATGGTATTAGCGAAAAAATGCATGAAATGATAAATTTCTCGTCAATAGTTACACATGAGCTCCGTTTGGGGTGATGATGATAACGAAGGTGACTTGAATGGTGATACCAATGGCGCAGATATGCGTCTCTCCAGCTGAGATGTATTGGCGCTGGTGCTGGATGCTGTTGTTGACGATATGGAAGCCATTGGATAGTGGTTGCTACGGTTTGATGCACTAGCTGTTGCTGCTGCTGATGTGCCTCGCTGCGATTGTAGTCTACTTTTGGCAGAGGTAATACTAGAAGCTGTGGGGAACACAGGTACGGGCGGCGGAGGTGGTGAGGGCACCGTCCTTTCTCTGCTCTTCTCTATTCTGTACTTGGCCATGGTAGGTGTAAAGAAGTTCTCCTCCACATCTATACCGTGCAAGGGCGAGTCTTCTTTTGTATCAAATTTGCAGTGTTCTCGGAATAACAGCTTAAGTTTGAATGTACTATTCTAAGTCAATACCCATCAATGGATGCGAATTGGAGTATTCAGGGAGGCTCACACTTTACCCCAACGGTGTTGAAATGCCATTGAATTCGTACAGCTGAATCGTATCGACATTTGTGAGAGCATGGTCTATGAGTCGCTTTGGTGAGTATCGCTTGTCATCATCCCACACTCGCATTCCCTCTCGTATTTACCAAGTGATATTTCGTCCTTTCTGTTGTGGTGACTTGTCGATAACCTGTATCCTAACGAAATCTCTCCATTATGCAATTTCAACCGCTGATACAAACTATAGCTGGGCAATACTCTCACCAATGAATGCAGTGATCTAAAGAATACGATGGATCTCTTGTACAAATTTGGCAAGTCAACGGGATAATCAGGCAGAGGATGACTATCGGCATGATGGGAGTGATTAGTGTAACCTTATACGCCAATGGAGGCATTTCACGCTTACATTAACGACAGAGTCCATGATTCAATCAAGATACGCTGCACATCATTTTGCTGTATTCCCAAATCCAACTTGCGCCAACCATGAACATCATCTCCCTCCTGCAACAAATCTGGCTCTGTGGTTTCCAAATAGATATCAATGACGAGTGGTGGTGGCTCCTCTTCTTCTTGCTGGTATTTGACCAATGATTTCCAGAACTTGAGCTCTTCCTTGAGTTTCTCGTTATCATGTGTCGTTATATTGAACTGTAATAATTTGCTTTCAAAGTTTAGTAGATGCTATGGTAACAAAATGTTGTTTTATGCAATAAGTGTATGTACCCATTTGTTTAGCTTCTTTTTTCCTGATGTGTTTTTCATGCTTGGTATCCTTGATTGTATAATGACTTGAGCCGTTTTGGTATAAAAATTCTGACTCGTTTGTAAGACACTGTATAGCTGCATCTATGTAATTTAGTAGACTTACCTGAATAATGGACTCTAGTTTGGCATTTCTGTTGCTGCTGCTGCTAGTTGAAACGGAAGACGATGATGAGAGTGGAATGATGGGGGGCTGTCCTTTTCTATAGCTACCACTGCTTCTGCTGCTGCTACTACCTGTAGGCACAGAAGTACGATTCGCAGCTGCGGATAGTAGTATTGATGTGGAAGGCGACAATGAAGCAGCTGAAGAAGCCAACGAGCTCTTTGATAAACTGTTTGTAGATGACATGATGGGATCGGGTGGTTTATTCTGCTTGGACGAGTTGGGTAATGATTTGGTCATTTTATGTAAAATGTGGAAGAAAGAGAAATGGAAAAACCAAAAGATAACAAAAAGATAGGAACAAAAAATCAAGGTACATGAAGCTGCTATTTGTAGTAATTTTCATGCCATTTCGTCTAGTGTGTGTGTGTGTGAATAAAATTTCAGCAGTGGTGGCCCAAGCAACATCAGCAAGCAACCATACAACTGGAATCTCAGCTGGCTATTCACATGCGCAACTTTTATAAGTGTGTACCAGAGCATCCAGTCAAAGCAGACCAGATCATTCACTATAAGATCAGCCCCAAGGCATAAAAAAAAGAGGGATTATGTTTCTTGAATTTAAACTTTATTCAGATGTGTTGATAAATAAAGGTTGTGTATATGGGTGAAAGAGAAAAATGAACAAATTCTTTGAAATGAGGTTACAAAAAAAGGAGGAAAAAATATATGATTATTTTGCTGTGTTATGAAGAGAGAGAGAGAGAGGGATAATTTTGAATATGAAATAAATTACTCGACAGTAACAGACTTGGCGAGATTTCTAGGGAAATCGACGTCAACACCCTTCAAGATGGCAAGATGATAAGAGAGCAATTGAAGAGGAATAATGTTGATCAAGCCTTGCAAACAGTCGCTGGTCTTGGGGACTTCGATAGTCTTGTAAGAGTTGATCAAGTTTTGATCGCCAGTGTTACAGATGATGATGGGGGTACCCTTACGAGCAGCAACTTGTTGGAGAGCAGATTGCACCTTGGGGTAGAGGCTATCTTGAGTCATGAGCAAGATGACAGGCATGTGTTCGTCAATCAAAGCCAAGGGACCGTGCTTGAGTTCACCAGCCAAGATACCTTCACTGTGGATATAAGAGATTTCCTTGATCTTCAAAGCACCCTCAAGACAGGTAGCATTTTGATAACCACGACCCAGAATCAACAAACTCTTCTCATGGGCCAATTGGTCCACAGCGAGCTGTTGGAGCTTACCATCAATAGCCAATACTTCCTTAATGTGACCGGGCAAACGGTAGAGACCATCAATGATTTCTTCGCGTCTTTGCTTTGTGGAGGTAGTGTCTTCAGCGAGTTGAAGAGCCATCATGACCAAAGCAATGTATTGAGAGGTATAGGCCTTGGTAGAGGCAACACCGATTTCAGGACCGGCGTTAATGTGGACGCCACAGTGAGTTTCACGAGAGATGGAGGAACCAACAGTGTTGGTGACACCAACACAGAGAGCACCACGCTCCAAACAGTAGCGCATAGCCAAGATGGTATCAGCAGTTTCACCAGATTGAGAGACAAAGACACAGACATCATCACGGAAGATGGGAGAACCTCTGTCCAAGAAGTCAGAGGCGAGCTCAGCTTGAGTGCCAATTTGGTTCAATTCCTCAAAGATAGAGCGAGTGGCCAAACAAGAGTGATAAGAGGTACCACAAGCAATGAAGATAATGCGACGAGCACGACGAATGATGTGGGTGAAACCACGGAGACCACCCAAAGTAACTTCGTGGTTCTCGAAGTTGACGCGACCACGCATGGTGTTGACGACAGACTCGGGCTGTTCGTAAATCTCCTTTTGCATAAAGTGGTCGAATGAGCCCTTCATGATTTCGGCCAATTCGATTTCCAAGGTTTGGATGGAACGAGTAGCGGGAGTGTTGTCTTCCTTAGAGCGGCGGACACGATGAATGTGGAGTTCTAGAATGATAATGAAAGTGAGTCTACTTGCAACGCTAACAGGGGGCGTATCAAGGGGCGAGGAGAAGGGGGGTGTACTTACCACCATCAGCGATATGAGCAATATCATCATCTTCCAAATACAAGACACGCTTGGTGTGCTCCACAATAGCAGAGGCATCGGAAGCCAAGAAGTACTCAATGGGTTGAGGCATACCATCTTCGCTCAAGAAAGCTCTGGATTGAGAGCGGTTCAAGGCAGGACGAGACATGTCTTGACCTTCAACAGGAGCGACTAGATTGAGGATAATTAATTTAGTTTAATTTAGTATTTATCAAACAAACACACACACGCAACACAAACTTACAGCTGCTATCGGTACCAGCGGCATTGTTACCACCAAACTCGACATCGACAAAGTCAACCTTGAGCTTCTTGGCAGTCTTGACACCGATTAAGAGAGGAGAACCACGACGGGTAGCGACAATCTCGTTGGGGAAATGAGTAGACTTGAAGATGAAGGCATAAGAACCCTCCAACTCCTTGACGACAGCCTTGACCAACTCGGTGAAGCTCATATCCTTGTTGTGAGAGTCGTAGACGTACTTTGTCAACTTGGCAACACATTCAGTATCGGTATCACTCTCAAAGACGTAGCCCTTCTTTTCGAGCAAAAGCTTGATTTCCTTGTAGTTGGTGATAATACCATTGTGGACAAGAGCAAATTCGTTCTTTTCATCAGAGCGCTGAGGATGAGAGTTGATTTGAGAGGGCTGACCGTGAGTAGCCCAACGGGTGTGTGCCATACCACACTGACTGATGCAAGGCTTGCTAAAGTCAAGCTGTTGCTCATCAACGAGCTTTCTCAAAGCAGCAACCTTACCGACTTGCTTCATGATGAGGATATCTTCGTTATCACCATCAACAGCGAAACCTAATGTTCGTGTTTTTCCTTAGTATTCAATACCAGATGTGTATCACACAAAGAAATGAGACTTACCAGCAGAGTCATAACCTCTGTATTCCAAACGAGAAAGACCGTTCAAGAGAGTATCACAGACTTCACGACGAGACTTTTCACAGAGAAAGTTACAATAACTACAAGATGACGGGTCAATTCAGTTGTCTCTATATGCCGGCACAATGCATCCAACTTACCCAAAGATACCACACATGTTTTATACGAGTTTGGAGAATAAAGAAGAGGAGAAGAAGAAGAAGAGAGAAATCAGGAAAAAGATGTGATTTACAAGTTGGCCTATTTATATGAAATTCAACCCGACACACACACAGATCCCGCGGATACTGTGTAGCCATAGGTCGCAACTGGCTATCCCGCGGCCACGCCCTTGAACTTGTTTTCGCTGGCGCTCACTCTCCTCGTTTAGTTATTTTGGAGCTTGATTCCGATGGCTGGTACCCAAAAATAACAGGCCAATCGATACAGTGAGTTGCTCGACATCTATTTTTGAACATTGATTATAATTAAAAACATCATAGTAAAATAAAGAAATACATCTAGGCTTTCGAGATGTCGAGAAGCCATGCAAAAAAAGGGGGTGGGAGCGTAGAAGGAGTGTAGCATGCCATGTAAAACATAAAAAATGGCCATGTTTGTTGATATTTAGGTTTTTTTTTTTTTGTTGGGAGTTGCATATCGCATGGGACTTGTATATACATCATCTTGTATGTAGAATGAAGCGAGAGATGAATCTTCCCCGTGGCATGGCATCCATACGTCTGTATATGTGTAAGGCAAGAGCGAGAAGCGTTTTACCATGGAATATCAAATTAAATTAGTATAATATTCCTGTTGCTAAAAATAGTCGGGCATGGCAAAAGAGAAGCACTGCTAATTTTGATCCACTCTCCTTTCATGATTTCATATATTGTATAACCATTCGACTGGTATTCAAACTGATGTCCTGAATGGACTTCTTACATGTGCGCCTGTTATCTTATGCACGCTCTTGATGTAACTCGATGGAACTCCAAGTTGTATGCAGCTTATACAGTCTGAATTATAGTGTAGCACATCTTATTTGCAACCGTATATAATAAGATAAGATTCGATATCAAATAGAATTCGATTTCTGATCCATGTTACATTTTGAGCTGACATTGTGCCACTTGAAGTTAATTGATCTTATATCAAGTTTGTTGTTGTATAAGCAACTGTTTGTTTATTTGTTTATTTAATGTTGCCTGTAAACTAATAAAATCAAAATTTCGAGTACCATCGCTTGACATGTTTCAGTCTATTCATGCTTCACTTTTTATACACACTAAATGCATAGCATTTATTTACAAGAATTTTCCAGACACATTATCAACTAGACTTTAAGGTTAATTAAATGATTTATCAATATTTATTGACCTGTTTATAAAGGCATGCGTACATGTAATAAGCAGATACAGAATGACAGCATGGGGCATCTGCTGAGCGCTTTTGCTTTATTGATTCAATGTCGAGTTTTTTCCGCCTCGCAAATAACAAAGTTTATCAAAACACATGCTATAAATATACACAAGACGGCTTGTTATTCATTGCCCTGATTTATGCTTGCAAACGTGAAATACATCAATGTAGCATTTCAAACAGTCTAGTACCTTCTACAGATTTACGACATGTCCATGAAATATCCCGTTCATTCTAATTTGATTTTCAGCAGTGGTACAGATGTAGGTCAGGATGGAATTTCAATATATCCTCGAGTTCCATGGAAGAGGAAAATACATGATGTACAATTTAGAATTTTAAACCGAGAGATAAACTCTCCAAACTTTCGTTATCGTCGTCGCCGTCGCTGCTGTCGACACTGAAACACCAAATGTTTACTTTTTGGACGGCAATGCCATGGAAAAGTAGCCGAAACTTCCACTACCTGCAACCTCAATCTCATCATACATCGCCACTTAGCAATTAGACCTTTGATTTGCAGTAGCGTATGGGTAAATGGCTTGAAATTACTGTAAGACTTATCAAATAGTAAGCGGACACGACCAAGACCCCTAAAATTAGAAGAGGGGCAGAACGCAGGAGGCAAATGTGGGAGCTACTCAGAGCATGCCCAATTTTAAGTTTTGATCTACTATTATGCTAATACTTCTTTGTTCTTTTCAGATACAAAACAGTGACCCAGTAAACTTGACTTACAAGCATTACAACGCAAAAGATGGCAAATGAGTTTTGAAAAATCTTGTCTTTCATATCGTTTGGAACACTAGATATGGTTTAAGCTAATGTGATGAATCTAATATATGCCAGTTTGCTTGATTCAAAGCAGTCATCGAAAATTATACATATCTGACATCTAGTCCTTTCCATCATACAAAGTCCTTACGGTGATGGCATGTCTGCTTACAAAACAAGATTGGGGATGATACCATGAATATAATGTAGTGTTTACGGGAAAAGTACGCTGTGCAGAAGAAAATATTCCAAATTCATGATGATGTTAGAACCATATTTGATAATTTGTTGGTGATGCTATCAATCATTTCATGGCAAAGTATTTGCGAAACTTTTAATTGTGTAAACTACACGGATGCTTTAAGGCTGGCTTGAGATTAGTAGCACAAACCTAGAGAAAACATTATTGGTGATGGCCAAAAAGAAACCCGAGGTGGTGAACCAATTTCATTGTTAACCTAATATCTACACGCACTACATATTTTATATGTAAAAATTTCCCTGACGGGGAATTGAACCCCGGCCGCGTCGGTGAGAGCGACGAATCCTAGCCACTAGACCATCAAGGATACTTGATGAAATGTTAAGGTTTAATTTTAATCAGTAGTGATACATTATTATCAAAGTAGGGATCACGTGATCTGAAGTTTGGTTGTCTGTGTTGTTTTAAAAGTCCTGGCAAGTCTCACATGGAAGGACAAGGTGCTATTCTTAGACCCATAAGGTAAATCATGCTACGGATGGTTTACAGATCGCTGATTGGGTAGAATATGTGTTTATTTGTATTGTAGTTTACCATCATGTTTGTAAAAGATCTGGGAGCACCAAGGGGTTATATAATTGACAGTTATATACTTGGGAGATCTATGATGGCAGACTTTGGTGT